>SJYC01042947.1:0-70384 GCA_006408675.1 Madoqua kirkii
GATGGGAATACTAGACCACCTGACCTGCCTCTTCAGAAACCTGTATGCAAGTCAGGAAGCAACAGTTAGAATTGGACACGGAACAACACTGCTTCCAAATAGGAAAAGGAGTACGTCAAGGCTGTATATTGTCATCCTGCTTATTTAACTTCTATGCAGAGTACATCATGTGAAACGCTGGGCTGGATGAAGCACAAGCTGAAATCAAGACTGCTAGGAGAAATATTAATAACCTCAGATATGCAGATGACACCACCTTTATGACAGAAAGAGCCTCTTGAAAGTGAAAGAGGAGAGTGAAAAGGTTGGCTTAAAGCTCAACATTCAAAAAACTAAGATCATAGCATCTGGTCCCATCACTTCATGAGAAATATGTGTAACAGTGGAAACAGTGAGAGACTTTCTATTTTGGGCTCCAAAATCACTGCAGATGGTGACTGCAGTCATGAAATTAAAAAGAGGCCTACTCCTTGGAAGAAAAGTTATGACCAACCTAGACAGTATATTAAAAAGCAGAGACATTACTTTGCCAACAAAGATCTGTCTAGTCAAGACTATAGTTTTTCAAATAGTCACGTATGGATGTGAGAGTTGGACTATAATGAAAGTTCAGTGCCAAAGAACTGATGCTTTTGAACTGTGGTGTTGGAGAAGACTCTTGAAAGTCCCTTGGACTGAAAGGAGATCCAACCAGTCCATCCTAAAGGAGATCAGTCCTGAATATTCATTGGAAGGACTGATGCTGAAGCTGAAACTCCAATATTTTGGCCACCTGATGCAAAGAACTGACTCTTCTGAAAAGAATCTGATACTGAGAAAGATTGAAAGTGGGAGGAGAAAGGGACGGCAGAGGCTGAGATAGTTGGATGGCATCACTGACTCAATGGACATTGAGTAAACTCCAGGAACTGGTGATGGACAGGGAGGCCTGGCGTGCTACAATCCATAGGGTCACAAAGAGTCGGACATGACTGAACTGTACTGATGAAGTCCAGTGGTGTCATCAAGATTAAACAAGCGGACAAAAGCCTTGGGCGCTACCAGAACTGCCACTGGACTATGCAGAAAGAAGACAGCGAGAGAGACAGGTGCTTTCAAGTAAAGAAAATACCTGTAATCAAAAAGTATATGTAAGTCTTCAGGAGTTGTAGAGCTAAGGCAGAAAGTAAACATGAACAATTTTTGAGGGCAAAGAAAAAAGAGTAAAATATACTGGTAAATACTGGTGAGTGAGAAGGAGCAGCAGAGAGCTGCCCCTGGAACAAGCCAGGAGCCTGCACCCAGAACAAGGGCAGGGGTCCAGAAGGCTGCTTCAATGACTCATCACTCTGAAGACACTTTCCCATTTACATGCAAATTGAAACTAAATTCAGTAATGCACAAAGTATCCTTTTTACTTAAAAACATTTTAGGATTAGTAACTTTTCACAGATGCCTCTACAATCAAAGTAGGACTTCAACATTAAATAAAGCATCTACATACCAAGATCCTGTCTTCTAAAATTTTAAGTGACCATAATTAGGTAATTTCCAATATTTAGAGCTTCCTGAATAAACAAATAAATATTTCATCCATTAAGTATCTTCAGTCACCAAGCCAGAAGCACCCAGGCACTCGCATCCTCCTGAAAGATCTGCATTTTCCCACGCTTCTACACTCCAAATGTGCTGCAGGTTAACTGACAGGGTAGAGGCCATTGAGATCCAGGAATAATCCCAGCATTTGATACAGGCCTCTTCATATGGAAATGCTACTCGGGGCTCCACTTTCATGGGACAAAGTGATTTTTTATAGGGAGTGAAATGTAAATCTCCTGAGAAAGACATTACTGCTCCACTTCCACCCCCAGAACTACATATCTGAGTGCATCACAGTAACTCATGTGGAGGACACTCAAACGTTTAGAAGACAGATGACAGAAAAATTTTTTCAGAATCAAATTTGTCAGAGTTGGAATTTTTGCCAAATAATAAAAATGAGAAGGCAGATCTTAAACCATGAAGACATTAAAGCGGACTTAATCCCTGAAGAAGAACAATTTTAAAGTAAGCCTTACTACTCACAGAATCTACAAGTAAAAATACACAGAAATATCTAGAGCTCACTAATATTATTTGCTACCTTTACTACAATATTCACTAACATTTTCTTCTGCAATTAAACTAATTTTACACAACTTCTACTTTTTGATCCACCACTTAATAATTTTAGTTAACATAATTTTATAATGTCTTGTCATTGTGTTAGTCACTCAGTTGTGTCCAACTCTTTGCAACCCATGAACTGTAGCCTGCCAGGCTCCTCTATCCATGGAATTCCCCAGGCAAGAATACTGGAATGGGTAGCCATTTCCTTCTCCAGGGGATCTTTCCAAGCCAGGGATCAAACCCAGGTCTCCTGCATTGCAGGTAGATTCTTTACCATCTGAGCTACCAGGAAAGCCCCAAGCATACGAGTTACAATCCCTGGTATTTAGTAAATAAAAAGGTTAATGAATATTCAAAACTGGAAATCTATAAGAAATAAAGAAAATAAGGCCAATGTAGGTTGCTAACTGTAAACTTTGTCCTGTAAGGTAGTTTTAATTTCTATAACAATTTCCTGGCGCAGCAGGTGTCTACTGAACACGAAGTGGGGCCACGTCTCAGGTCACTCTGGTCCACATGGAAGACACTCATGAGTAAAGCTGTCATGACGGCTCAGTCAGCTGTGCCCACTTGACCATCACTGCTTTAGATAAAGACTTTAAATACATGTCAAGTGTATGTTACTAAGCTGTTTTAACTTCCCCAAAACATGGGTATTTTTGCTAACATCTGTATTTTCAGATATATCTTTAGTAAGAAAAGGAACACTACAAATGAAATCCAAATTTTGGCCTATGTTCCATTTGGTAAAAACAAAACCCTATAAGAGACCAAAAATAACTCAACAGTACACTCAGCGTTGTTAATGCTCACAATTCCTGGCAAATATCTGTCCGGGACGGGCAAGTCGCCACTCCTATAGCACAGGCCGCCTTCGTGGAGCTCACACTGCAGACACGAGGCCACATTCTGTCCTCACAGTTTCCTTCGTCCATACCTGCCCCCACACCCTCAGTCTTCACCCAGGGCAACACTTTCATCCTTTGGTAGACATCATCAGAATCAGCAAAGGAAGATCAATAATCATGCATTTGTGGAAACACTGTCACCCAGGGATCCTCCACGCACAACAGGCGCTCATTTCCACTGCAGGACTCCCTTGGGAGGTGTTCTCTACTGGAAGATGGCAAACCAGGACCTACTGCACGGAGACCACAAGGCCCTGTCCTGGCACCTCTCCCAGTTCAGGAGCGAAGAGGAGGAAGGGCCTTGGCTCGTCAAGTCAGACTCTTCTTCCACCCCTAGCTTTCCCCTTAGCTCTCACGACAGAGACTCTTCTAGGTCTTGGCTTCAACCAGAGTGAGAATGCGCACCTCAGATGGCACCACGGGCTTGAGTCCGACTCCTTTCTCCACCCCACACTAACGAGGAACACATGCCACCCCATCAGACAGTTCCACCCACACCCATCCACCACAGCTGTCTCCTCAACCGACAGCACTGGCCACCGTTCCCACCGTGCCACCACCTCGCTTCCACAGCTGGGGTTGTAATGGCCAAGTCTTTCCCTGATGGACAAACAGTAATAAAATTATGCTAGGTTTGATACAAACGCATGATTATTGATCTTTCTTTGTTGATTACTGATGATCTCTACACCAAAGGATGACCAACTTTCTCTTATTTTTAGTCCTCATCTGTATTCCAGAAACCTTCTAACTTAAATGAACTAATAGTCCCAGTCAAGGATAAAAGTCATCTTCTCCAACATGATTTCACTGTCCCTCCCTTATTTTTTCTGCCACCTAAAAAAAGGAGTATAAGCCTTTCCCCCACTCCTTTCCTCGTCACAGGCCTCTGCCACACACCTACTGATGCTTCAGGAAAGTCATCGTTGAGGGGCTTCCACTATCACAATAACAACAGCAATGCTCAACTTCTATCTCCAGATCCTGCTTCTGGGTCTGACACAACTGTCTTAGACCAATCCAGTTCAAAACAGATTTATAAAAGGTACTACAGGCACCTCACACTAGTGAGAAGGGCCATCATTAAAAAGTCTACAAATAATAAATGCTGGAGGGGGTGTGGAGAAAAAGGAACCTACACGGCTGGCAGGAATGTGAACTGGTACATCCACTAGGGAGAGGAGCATACTGAGAGTCGCTCAGTCGTGGCTGACTCTATGACCCCATGGACTGTGGCCCACCAGGCTCCTCTGTCCAAGGAATTCCCAGGCAAGAGTACTGGAGTGGACTGCCATTCCCTTCTTCAGGGGATCTTTCCAACCCAGGGACCATGCCCAGGTATCCTACACTGCAAACAGATTCTTCACCATCTGAGCCGCTAGAGATGCTCAGGGAGAACAGTATGGAAGTTCCTTAAAAACTACCGTCACTGTATGATCCAGCAGTCTCATTCCTGGGCATAAATCTGGAGAAAACTAATTCAGAAAGATACATGCACACCAATGTTCACTGCAGCACCGTTTACAACAGCAAAGACATGGAAGCAACCCAAGTGTCCGCCAACAGAGGAATGGATAAAGATGTGGGACATATATATGATGAAATATTACTCAGCCATAAAAAAGAATGAAATAACACCGTCTGTAGCAACATGAATGGACCTAGAGATTACTGTACTATGTGAGGTCAGTCAGAGAAAGACAAACATCATGTGAGTGCTTATATGCAAAAGCTAAACAATGATGCAAACGAACTTATTTACAAAACAGTGTCATAGACATGGAAGACAAACTTAAGGTTACCAAAGAGGATAGCAAGCGGTAGTGAGGAAGAGGGTAAATTACGAGTTTGGGATAAACGTATACATACTACTATATATAAAACAGATAAACAAAAAGGATACAACACAGGGAACTGTATTATACCTTACAATAGAAAAAATCTGAAAAAATACATGTTTAACTGAAAAAACAAAAATACTAACAAGGAAGTATACAGGAAGATGTGTGTAGCTGCGTGCAAATACTAGGCTATTTTATGTAGGCGACTGCGCATCCATTGACTGTAACTGCAGGGCCCTAGAGGGCTTCCCTGGAGGCTCAGATGGTAAACACAACACAGGAGACCTGGGTTTGACCCCTGGGTCAGGAAGATTCCCTGCAGAAAGGAATGGCTATCCACTCCACTATTCTTCCCTGGAGGAATCCATGAACAGAGGAGCCTGGTGGGCTACAGACCAGGGTCGCAAAGAGTTGGACACCTGTGAGTGATTATCACTCTCACTTTTCAGGGGTCCTAGAACCAATCCTCCACAGAGGCAAAGGGGTACATATAAAATTATAGATGGAAAATAAAGGAACACAATTTATAAGTATCAGTTTACAAATATCAGTACAGTGACAAAAATCAATTTTACCATGTATTAATTACAGGGTCAGTAACTGTCTCCATCTTTTAAAGTGTTAGTCACTCAAGCTGTGTCCAACATTTCATGATCCCACGCACTGGGGCTTGCCGGGCTCCTCTATCCATGGAGTCCTCCAGGCAAGTGGGTTGCCATTTTCTTCTCCAGGGTTTAAACATTAAGTCATCTGACAAGAAAAGTGAATTTGGCTTCCTGTCTCTTTGGATTAGCACTGTTTGGTTTTGACTAAGGTTATTTACACTCTCCAGGATGTCATTTAGAGTGGCTTCTTTAGTTTGACAAGGAAACAAATGTGCTGAGAAGCTAAGCTTATAAATAACAATGTAACCTCGCTGAGCAGGAGGTTAGGCAGTGATGGGAGACAAACCTGGTACAGAGGAACTTCCATCCCCCACAGACAAACCACTCCAGGCCTCTCTTTCTTCGGGTGATCCTAGCTCGTGGTAAAGTGTGGTAATCACTTTCATCGTTCTCAAAGCCCTCTTCAGACATCATTAGTGGCATTTCATCCAAGTGGGCAGACTCATCCTCCAGCTGGTACCTGGAGACAGGAAAGATCAGAGCACTGAGGTGGGGCAAGCTGTCTCTGTCTACGGTAAGGGTTTCACTCAGGGTAAGAGCTGGCCCAGTTCCACTAATCACACTTTTCTTTTCTCCTCACACTAAGCTAACTGCTCATACTAAGCTACATGAACCAAGAACTTTCAGACGTACAAGTTGGATTTAGATAGAAAAGGCAGAGAGACCAGAGGTCAAATTGCCAACATCTGCTGGATCACAGAAAAAGCAAGGGAACTCCAAAAAAACACCTACTTTTGCTTTATTGACTACACTGAAGCCTTTGACTGTGTGAACACAACAAACTGTGGAAAAATTCTGAAAAGAGATGGGACTACCAGACCACCTTACCTGTCTCCTGAGAAATCTATATGCAGGACAAGAAGCAACAGTTAGAACCAGACATGAAACAATGCACTGGTTCAAAACTGGGAAAGGAGCATGTCAAGGCTATATACTGTCACCCTGCTTATTTAACTTGTATGCGGAGTACATCATGCAAAATCCCTGGCTGGATGACTCACAAGCTGGAATCACGATTTCTGAGGGAAATACCAACATGACTTAGTGACTGAACAACAAAAATGGTTAGGTTGTAACTCATATTACCTATGCCTCTTGCTGTTTAGTCACAAAGTTATGTCTAACTCTGTGACCCCATGGCCTGCCGCACACCAGGCTTCCCTGCCCTTCACCATCTCCCAGAGCTTGCTCAAACTCATGTCCACTGAGTTGATGATGCCATCCAATCATCTCACTCTCTGTTGCTCCCTTCTCCTCCTGCCCTTAATCTTTTCCAGCATCAGGGTCTTTTCCAAAGAGTCAGCTCTTTGCATCAGGTGGCCAAAGTACTGGAGCTTCAATTTCAGCATCAGCCCTTCCAATGAATATTCAGGGTTGATTTCCTTCAGGATTGACTGGTTGGATCACCTTGCTGTCCAAGGACTCTCAAGAGTCACCTCCAACACCACAGTTCAAAAGCATCAATTCTTCGGCACTCAGCCTTCTTTACAGTCCAACACTCTCATCCATACATGACTACTGGAAAAACCATAGTTTTCAATAGATGGACCTTGGTTGGCAAAGTGATGTCTCTGCTCTTTAATACACTGTCTAGGTTTATCATAGCTTTTCTTCCAAGGAGTGTCTTTTAATTTCATGATTGCAGTCACCATCCACAGTGATTTTGGAGCCCAAGAAAATAAAATCTGTTACTGTTTCCCCAACTATCTGCCATAAAGTGATGGGACTGGATGCCATGATCTTAGGTTTTGAATGGTGACTTTTAAGCCAGCTTTTTCACTCTCCTCTTTCACCCCCATCAAGAGGCTCTTTAGTTCCTCTTTGCTTTCTGCCATTAGAGTGGTATCATCAGCCTATGTGAGGTTGTTGATACTTCTCCCAATAATCTTGATTCCAGCCTGTGATCATTCAGCCCAGCTTTTCTCATGAAGCACTCCACATATAAGTTAAATGAGCAGGATGGCAATGCACAGCCTTGGCGTACTCCTTTTCCAGTTTTGAAGCAGCCTGCTGTTGCATGCGTGGTTCTCACTGTTGCTTCTTGTCCTGCATACAGGTTTCTCAGCAGACAGGTAAGGTGGTCTGGTATTCCCTTCTCTTTAAGAATTTTTCCAGTTTGTTGTGTCCACACAGTCAAAGGCTTCAGAATAGTCAATGAAACAATAGTATAATAAAAAAAAAGTTTTTTCTATAGTTATTGTTGATAACACCCTGCTCCCTGGCAGCCAAGAAACCACTGGCAGATGGATATTCCCTCATCAGTACGCACACCCCCAGCCTGCCAAGCTAATTCCTACAATGCTGTCTTGCCTGAACTTACCATGAGGCCCTTTCCCCTCATCATCGTCCTGCTGGCTGCCACAGAGACAGTCTGACCCTGACACACAGGGCAAATTCACTCAAGAGAGTGAATCCGGGGAGTGGGCTGCTCAACTAGACAGCCAGAATATTGGGGAAACAACCCCTGAAGGCCTCTTAGACTAGAAGCTCAGGGAAACAAATGGCTGATGTTTACTGAGTCCTTACTATAGCCAGGTACAATGTAGGTCTGTAATCTGCATCATCAAAGAAGAACATCTTAAAAGAAACAAGCAACTAGGGGGAATAAATGCAGCATATAACAGAAAAACGATGCTATATAGGCAGTTCTCTCAAATCGATAAAAAAGGAAGTGCTTTGAATGACAGATGAGCAAAGACAATTAACAAAGGAAAAAACAACAACAACAACAACTAAGAAAATCATGTTCCACCACATTAGGAACTCCAACTCTTTCAACACACACCTGAGTGCCCACTACATGCTAGCAATGTCCCTGCGGGTACAGAAGCAAAGAGGCAACAAAACTCCTGCGATACACAGCTCAGGGACTCACAGCACACTCAATGGAAAAAGTGCTAAGAAGACAATAAAGGAAGTGATAAGACTGGAAGCGACAGGAAGGGTCTTCCTGGATCATCAAGGAAGCTGAGTCTCAACAAGTGACACCTGGATGAAAAGCAGCCAATCATACGAAGGTCTAGGAAGGCAGAGAAGGGGCTGTGGAGCTTGGAGGACTGCAGGAGCGGGAGAGAGCCAGTGTGGCTGGAGCGAGAGAGCCTCACGGTCTGGGAAACCGAAATGAAGCACTCAGTGAGCAGAGGAAGGCAATGAAAGGTTTTAAGCCTGGGAATAATTTTCATTTTCAAAAAGGACCTTAAAACATACAAATTAAAATAACTGAAAAAAATTAATTATTAACATCTGGCATAGCCAACAGTCTTGGATAACCAGGCACTCTTAATTGCTGTAAGAAAGTGAACAACTTTTTGGGAGAATAATTTGTGAAGATGCATCGAAAGCCTTTTTCTTTTTTTGTAATGTAATTTAACTTTAACCACAGCTTCTAATTATCTCACGAAAATTAAAAATATATCTAAGTTATATCTACAAAGATGATGATCACCATGCTATGCTAGTAACCCAAAAAGCATGGAAAAGCCTTCATATCAACAATTGGAGTTGCTTAATTCATGATGGAATATCACATCATTACTAAAACCAAGAAGGCAGAAGACCTCTGCTTAAAGCAAATGTCCAGAGAAGCAGCAGTCTCTACTGACACCCGTCTTGAACACTTCACTCCCCTAATCAAAGGGATATTTGTCTTCATTTCTCATCAAATCTACAAACAACTCCAATTACTCTCAATTCCACCATGGAACATCCTTAAAGCAAGCCACCTATCACTTTAGATGGTTTAGGCAAAAAGTACACAATCGGAAACAGAATTAATATTTTTCCTCTCAAAAATTCCTTTTTCTTACTTCTGTGTAAAAGCACCTCTTTTAAAAGTCAACCAGAAAATAGATATTTTTAGAAAACGCAATTAAAATTCAAACCACCACTTACAGATATTATAACAGTATACAAAATGAGATTTTTAGTCTTTTTCATTAAATTCTTTTAGTGATAGTGCTGCATTTTAGCAAAAGTCACAATCTTATCATGTTTAATGCTGGAAAAGTAGTACAATGAGAGTCTGAAAGATAATGAATATAAGCAACATCAGGTTTAGTAACCTCAACTTCAGAAAGGGAGCCTTTGAACTGGCAAGCAATTTATTCCATTTCCAAAGCAATTTTCCTATTGTATTGAAAATTTTACCTCAGTATTTAAAAACAATAAGATGATGAATAATGGATTTTTTCAGAGACAAGATAAGCAGAGAATCTTAAGTGTCTTTGTTGCCTGGTGTCATACACACTTAATTGGTTTGTCACTCAAGAAAAATCAACGTTTCCAGCAATTAAGTATAATTCTGGAAACATATTTTTTTTAAATGAGTAAAAACAATGTGAACAAAGACAACAGAATGGATGATACCAAACCCAAGAGTACCACCATGCTAAGAACTAACGACAGCTCTCTTCACCGCTGCCAAAGGTTTAAAAAAACTAGGAACTTTCAACAAAACATTCAAGTGCTGGAAGGCACATAATTTACATGTATCCAAGTAAAAGTAGGTCAGTACAATAACTATCTTAAACTCACATTTTTATCTTAAGTATCCAACAGCCTTACTGTTTCCATTTTGATGAGAAACATTTCTGAGAAGTCAACTGATATTAAAGGGAGAAAAACACTTAAAATATGCCTACTGCTTAAACCTTCTTTAAGAAAAATAAACACTCCCTTTCTGCCTACATGTTAATAAAGAAAAACAAGGCAACGAAATGCTATAAAAAATGAGTTCAACTGTGTTGTGATGAGTCATTCAGTTCAGTTGCTCAGTCGTGTCTGACTCTTTGTGACCCCATGAATTGCAGCACGCCAGGCATCCCTGTCCATCACCATCTCCTGGAGTTCACTCAAACTCACGTCCACTGAGTTGGTGATGCCATCCAGCCACTTCATCCTCTGTCGTCTCCTTCTCCTCCTGCCCCCAATCCCTCCCAGCATCAGAGCCTTTTCCAATGAGTCAGCTCTTCACATGAGAGCGCCAAAGTACTGGAGTTTCAGCTTCAGCATCATTCCTTCTGAAGAACACCCAGGGTTGATTTCCTTTAGAATGGACTGGTTGAATCTCCTTGCAGTCCAAGGGACTCTCAAAAGTCTTCTCCAACACCACAGTTCAAAAGCATCAATTTTTCGGCACTCAGCTTTCTTCACAGTCCAACTCTCACATCCACACATGACCACTGGAAAAACCATAGCCTTGACTAGACGGACCTTTGTTGGCAAAGTAATGTCTCTGCTTTTCAACATGCCATCTAGGTTGGTCATAACTTTTCTTCCAAGGAGTAAGCGTCTTTTAATTTCATGGCTGCAGTCACCATCTGAAGTGATTTTGGAGCCCCCCCCAAAATAAAGTCTGACACTGTTTCCACTGTTTCCCCATCTATTTCCCATGAAGTGATGGGACCAGATGCCATGATCTTCATTTTCTGAATGTTGAGCTTTAAGCCAACTTTTTCACTCTCCTCTTTCACTTTCATCAAGAGGCTTTTTAGTTCCTCTTCACTTTCTGCCACAAGAGTGGAGTCATCTGCATATCTGATGTTATTGATATTTCTCCCAGTAATCTTGATTCCAGCTTGTGCTTCTTCCAGCCCAGTGTTTCTCATGATGTACTCTGCATAGAAGTTAAATAAGCAGGGTGACAATATACAGGCTTGATGTACTATTTGAGTCGTTAATAAGCAGCAGAACTGTATGAACTAGTGAGAAATTAGAACTCCTTCCCTCCTACAGCAGCAGAGATGAACAGGGGAATAGTTTTAAAAACAAAAAAAATTTAAAGGACCAGTGCTGGAGCAGCATGCCTTGACATCAGGAGCAAAAGCAAGCAACAAGGACAAGAGTCAGGATTTACTGACCTACTGATTCCTCTTACAGAATTTTCTATATAAACTGAACACCAATTTCTTGAATAAGAAATTACACCAACACTCTACATATATTGAGACAAACTTCTGAATTAGTTAATGGTGCATGCATGCTAAGTCACTTCAGTCATGTAACTCTTTGCAACCCCCTATAGCCCATCAGGCTCCTCGGTCTGTGGGAATCTCCAGACAAGAATACTGGGTTGGGTTGCCATTTCCTTCCTTCCTGACCCAGGGATCGAACCCACATCTCTTATCTCCTGCACTGGCAGGCAAATTCTTTACCAGTAGCCTCCACAGTTAATGGTACAATATCTAAGGTATGTAAATGCCAATCCAGAAATTTACAGACAAGCAGGCCAGTTAAGCTAAGGACACATATTCCAGCTGCCCAAAAGGTGCTATTCCAATCACCAACTCTATCTTCATGCAAACTGTCAGTTTAGAAAGTTAAGCAAAATGTTTCTATTCTGCTAAGTATAAAGAATTTTATAAACCTGCATGAAACAGTTCTTTTAAAGGAAATGCTATGTATTATAACATATGTCTCTGATTCCAAGGAATCCTGGACCTGGGTACTTTGATAAATGCTATCTTAAGAATCATTCTGTACTTTTTAAAAAAGCTTTTAATTACAAGCCTTCACAGAAAAGGAAAACAGTAAAATATCTATTATCATAATAATTGTAAAATTTTTTAGAATCAGAGAAAAATGTATGTAGACACTCAATGAGAAAACACTAAAAACAAACAAACAAACACTGTGTTTCCTCTACCAAGAAACAGACTAATATTTTAGAGATAATCAGACAATAGCCATCTGTTCTCAGCATGAGTCTCTTTTTAAAAGAGACTGATAAAACAGAAGACTTAAATAAGGTGTGTGTGTGTGTGTGTTAGTTGCTTAGTCGTGTCCAACTGTTTGCAACCCCATAGACTGCAGCCCAGCAGGCCCCTCCGTCCATGGGATTCTCCAAGCAAGAACACTAGAGTGGGTTGCCATTTCCTTCTCCAAAAGGAACCATAGAAAGAAAGTGAAGTCGCTCAGTTGTGTCAGACTCTTTGCGATCCCATGGATTGTAGCTTATCAGGCCCCTCCATCCGTGGAATTTTCCAGGTAAGAGTACTGGAGTAGGCTGCGATTTCCTTCTCAATTAAATAAGGTCCACAGCCTTATAGCACAACATCAAAATCAGGATACAATAAAAAAAAAAAATCACTCATACCCAAACCCAATAAACCTCAACCTGAATCAGAAGAGACTCAAAAGATACTAACATGAAAAAGATTCAGATGCTGAAATTATCTAACAGGAATTTTAAAACATTCATCATTAAAGCGTTTCAATAGGCAATATAAACATGCTTGAAACATAAGAAAAAATTAGAAAAACTAAGCAAAGAAACAGCTAATATGAATTAGAATCAACTGGAAATTTTGAAACTAGAAAAAAAAAAAGACTTAAAAACTGAATGGACAGGCTCAGCAGCAGAATGAAGGAGACAGAGAAAAAAATCAATGAGCCTGAAGATGGAACAACAGAAATCCCCCTATCTCAACAGAAAATGAACAGAACTTATGACCAAGTAGGACTAAAAGAAAAGCTCTCACAAGATGTCACTAGAGTATCAGCAGAAGAGATGAAAGATTGTCGAAATATAAGTATTCAAATAAATAAATGCTGAAAACTTCTAGCTGACAAAAGATTCAAGAAACTAAGTGAAACAGTATAAACTCAAATCTATGCTAAGGCCCATAAAAATCAAAGACAAAGCTTGAAATTGTGAGAAATACCGTACCTACAATGGAAATCATTCTAATGACTTTAGATTTCCCATCAAAAATCATGGAACCCAAAAAGAAGTGACATAACATTTTTCAAGTGCTGAGAGAACTGTCAACCTGAAACTGCATATATGATGAAAATATCCTTACAGAATGAAGGGGAAATAAGATATCCTCAGATGAAGAAAAACTAAGAGATTTGTTTTCGGCAGTCCCATCCTCAAAGTATAGCCAAGGAATTCTTAGAACAGAAACAAGAAAACAGTTTTGTTATACCAGGAAATAAGAGAAGAACAGAAGCAGCAAAAACATGAATCATTACAATAAGCTGTCCTTTTCCTCTTATGTTTTCTAAATTATGTTTGAGAGATAAAGCAAAACTTCTAACATTGATCAGCAGTTCTAACTGTATGTAAGGAAATATGTAACTACTTTCATATATGTAAAACTTACATATAATTTTACAAGACACAAGCATACCTCAGAGATACTGTAGGTTCAGTTCCAGACCACCGGAATAAAACAAATATGGTAATAAAGTGAGTCAAATAAATTTTTTGGTTTTCCGGTACATATAAAAGTTATGTTCACAATGTACTGAAGTCTACTAAGTGTGCAACAGCATTATGTATTAAAAAAAGTATATGCCTTATCAGTTAAAATACTTTATTGCTTAAAAATACTAACCATCAACTGACAATGCAGGGTTGCCACAAACCTTCAATTTGTTAAAAAAACAAAAACAAAAAAACCCACAATCGTGCAAAGCACAGTAAAACAAAGTATGCTCATAATTATATTACCAGTGGTGGGAATAAAAGGATGTAAGGTAAGAATTATACACTTTACTCAAATTGATGAAATATCAATAGGAGTATACTGTGATGAGTTATGGTGTGCAATATAACATGTAGAACTACCGCTATAGTGTTTATACAAAGAGATCCAATGTAAAACACCACAAGTAAATCAAAATAGAATTCTAAAAAATGATCAAGTGACTGTTAAAAAAGGCAGGAAAAGGAAAGAGAGAAACAAAAGACAGAAAACAGAAAGTAAAATGGCAAGTGTTAAGTCCTAACTAATCAATCACTACACTGAATGTAAATGTTCTAAATGCATCAGCTCAAGGACACACATTGCAGAGTGGATAAAAAGTATAACCAACCACATATCAACAAAGAGAAACTCGCTTTACTAAAAGCAGGTTGAAAGGAAAAGGAAGGAAAATTATGTGACAGGCAAACATCAATCCAAAGAAAGCAGGAGTGGCTATGGTAATGTCAGTTAAAGCAAACATCACAGCAAAAAAATTACTAGCGACAGACAGGGAAATTTCATAATAATAAAAATGTCAGTCCATCAAGAATATAAGCAATCCCAACATGAATGCACCAAAAATAGACCTGCAAAATATGTGAAGCAAAAATTGATAAAACTACAAAGAGAAACAGACAAATCCATGATTACAGTTAAGAGACCAACTATCCACCCTCAATAACCAGAAAGTTAAGTATACCAGCAAAAAGAAAAGAACTCAACACCATTAACTGCTGCTGTTGCTGCTGCTAAGTTGCTTTAGTCGTGTCCAACTCTGTGGGACCCCATAGATGGCAGCCCACCAGACTCCCCCATCCCTGGGATTCTCCAGGCAAGAATGCCGGAGTGGGTTGCCATTTCCTTCTCCAATGCATGAAAGTGAAAAGTGAAAGTGAAGTTGCTCAGTCGTGTCCGACTCTTAGCAACCCCATGGACTGCAGCCTACTAGGCTCCTCCGTCCGTGGGATTTTCCAGGTAAGAGTACTGGAGTGGGTTGCCATTGCCTTCTCCGACACCATTAACTAACAGGATCTAATTGCATTTCAGAACATTTCACCCAACAACAGCACAAAGTACTTTCTTTTTTCAAGAGCCCCAGGATTTCTACTGATATAAATCATATCCTCAGTCACAAAACAAACTGTACCAAATTTAGAATAATTGAAATTATACAATTGTGTTCTTTGATCACAAAAAAATCATGCTAGAAGATAATAGTAAATTTTCCAAACTCACTTCTAAACAATCCACTAGTCAGAGAGGATGTCTCAGAGAAAATCAAGACACAAGAATTTGTTGGTAAGTCAGTAAGGTAAGTCAGTGCCAAGAGGAAAATTTACAGCAATAAGTATTTACATTAAAAAAGAAGTCTCTAATTAATAATCCAAGATCTCACCTTAAGAAAACAGAAAAACGAATATAATGTAAACAAATGTAGAAAAAAATAAACAGCAGAAATTAATGAAGTTGGAAAAAGAAAACTAGATAACATAAGTAAAAGATGGATCTTTGAAAAGATCAAATCTCTAGCAAGAACAAACAACAACAAAAAAAGTGAAGGCACAAACCACCAACATCTAAATGCAATAACAGCAAAAAGAAAATAGGGGAGTACTACAAACAAGTCTATACACATAAATACAGCAACTTAGCTAAAATGAATCAACTGGTCATGAGCACAAACTGTCACCATTCACCAAATATAAAACAGATCTTTGAATAGCTCAATAACTATTAAAGAAACTGAAAGCATGCGAAGAGTTGACTCACTGGAAAAGACTCTGATGCTGGGAGGGATTGGGGGCAAGAGAAGGGGATGACAGAGGATGAGATGGCTGGATGGCATCACTGACTCAATGGACGTGAGTCTGAGTGAACTCCGGGAGCTGGTGATGGACAGGGAGGCCTGGCAAGCTGCGATTCATGGGGTCGCAAAGAGTCAGACACGACTGAGCAACTGAACTGAATTGAACTGAAAAAGAAATCTCCAGGTCAAGATGGTTTCACTGGGAAATTCTACCAAACATTTAAAGAAGTAACACCAAGTTTACAAAATGTCTTCCAGAAAGGGAAAGAGAAGAAAACACTTCCCCACTCTTCTCATGGGGCCAGGTATCAGGGTAAAATCTGGCCATCACTGCCACTCTACTCATGGAATTTAAAGTCTAATGAGAAGATGAACAATTAGTAAAGTGCACTCTGCGCTGTGAGGGGAAGCAGAATACTGTACAAGCCTGGCAGGAGAATCTTGTTTTGTTCTGGCCGGGGTTGAAATCAAGGAAGGTATTAGAAGGCCACCTGATGCAAAGAAATGACTCATTGGAAAAGACCCTGATGCTGGGAAAGATTGAAGGAGGGAGGAGAAGGGGGTGACAGAGGATGAGGTGGTTGGATGGCATCACGGATATGATGGACATGAGTTTCAGCAAACTCAGGGAGTTGGTGATAGACAGGGAAGCCTGGCACACTGCAGTCCAGGGGTCGCAAAGAGTCGGACACAACTGAGTGACTGAACTGAACTGAATTAGAAGTCAAGTCATTTCAGATGTTGACACAAGTCAGGAATACTGTCACTGTAATAATGGAGATTTGTAAATACAAGAAACAGTTAAAAGAGTACAAAGTAACTGCAGGTGGAATGAGAGGCTGGGGAGAAGGTGACTGGTAGAGAGCCACGGTGACTATCATAAGCCTTTCACCACCAATTAACTTTTTAAACTATACATAAATGTTTCACCATGATGAAATACAACCAAAACAAACCTCACAAAATAAAACAGAAACACAACTTTTAAGTCACAATCTGTTTCTCTCTGTTCCTCTTCCCTAAAAACAACTATCAATCAATACAAACCCTGGAAATAAAGCAAGAGCCAACCAGGAGAGCTCTGGAGGGTAGTAAGAATGAGAGGAAGAGAGCTGGGTGGACTGGGGACCCAGAACCAGAGGAACACAATGGGAGGACACCTTATGAGATGCCACCCAACAGAAGGACACAGGCCCAGCACGGCCTACTCCATCCTAGCAAGACAAGGCAGCCCAGGAAGGCCCTCACTCCCCTCAGAGTCCACCAGCAAGACCAGACCGACAAGTGGCCTTAGGGGGTAGTGTCCCACCCCACCAGCCTGAGACTCCCAAATCCCACCCAGGGACACAGGGGCATCCAAGTGGCACCAGTTAGGGCCCCTGGGACAACAAGAGGTTAGACGCCTCGGACAGCAAGGCCTTCCTTGATGTCTCCATGTCCCGTGAGCCTGAGACTCCCCTCTCTCACTGGGGACTGGCGCAGGGCGAGGGGAGGTGGGGGGTGGGGTGAGGCAGGGACAGGCAGCATCAACAAACTGAAACAGCCAGCTCAGGAAATGGCTTCTATCCATGGCCTGAAATGCTTCTCATCTTCCTCAAGATGCCACAGCAGCCATGGGCATGAGCAAAAAGGATTCAGCCACACAGAATCTCTTGGCCACAGTGGTGCTGCGTCTCCTCTCCCACCAAGACATACCAGGGAAGTCAGGGGGCACAGATGGAGAGGAGATAGCTACAGCCCCTGTCCATCTAACACAGTCTTGTCATCCATATGGGATGACACCACCACCTCTCATCAAGAGACTCCAAGCCTGGGGAAATCCCTTCTCCTCGGCAGCATAGAGAGAGACAAGTAAGAGTTCTGGTAGCACGACATAAACCAACAGACCAAAAATCAGCACAGAGGCCCTGTGAATCAAATTGTCATTGGAACTGAGGCCAACAAAGGTAGGCCAGGACCTATGTGCTAAATCTAAACAGGGTTATCATCTGCTAGAATAAAAGATACCAACATGACCTGCATTCTCCTAATATAAAAGACAAAGTATCAATGAAACAATCAAAAAATATCCATCATCCAAAGAATCAAAACACTGACAATGTGAATTAGAAAAGACAACCAACTGACATCAATATCCTAAGATTAACTCAGATACAGAATGGTGTAACTCCAGTACTTTGGCCACCTCATGAGAAGAGTTGACTCATTGGAAAAGACTCTGATACTGGGAAGGATTAGGGGCAGGAGGAGAAGGGGATGACAGAGGTTGACATGGCTGGGTGGCATCACTGACTCGATGAACGTGAGTCTGAGTGAACTCCAGGAGACGGTGATGGGCAGGGAGGCCTGGCGTGCTGCGATTCATGGGTTCTCGAAGAGTCGGACACAACTGAGCGACTGAACTGAACTGAACAATTATTTCAAGCACCAAACATAAAAATGCTTCAACAATCAATTTCAAATTCTCTTCAAACAAATGGAAATTATAAAACTTAAAAATACAACATTAGAAACAAAACCTCACTGGATGGGATCTATCTGAAAGTGAAAGTCACTCAGTAGAGTGAAAATGACAGAGGACAGAATGAGGGAAATTAAGAACAAATAAATAGTATTTACACAGTCTCAACACAGAGAATAGACACTGGGGAAAAAAAGCCTAAAATAATTATGTAAAACTAACAAAAGAGCATCTGTATCAATGGAGTCCTGAAAGTGGATAAAAAAGAGGTGTGAGTGAAAGAGTACTTAAAGAAATTATTACTAAAAGCTCCCTAAATTTGGTGACACAAAACCCAACAGATTCAAGCTTAGTGACTACCAAACAAGTTAAACTCAAAGAAATCATACCAAGATACTTCATAATTAAACCTCTGAAAACTAAAGACAAAGAAAAAACTTGAAAGCAGCCAAAGAAAAATGATGCATTACCTATGGGGAACATCAATCTGAATGACAGCAGACTTCTAATCAGAAACTATGAAAGGTGAATGGAAGTGGTACAATAGTCTTCAGGTACTAAAATGCATCAACAAGGAATTCTCTATCCAATAAAAACTATCTTTCAGAAATAAAGACATCATAAGATGAAATCTTAAGACTGCCTATAGGAAGGTCCTAAAACAAAAAGGAAATTAAAAAAAGGAGAAACCTGGAACATCAGGAAGGAAGGAAAAAAAAGGGCAAAAATATGGGTACGTTCAATAAGCTATCCTTACCATCACAAGTCTTAGAGAACAGTACTTGATAATTTAAACAAAAACTCTAACACCATAAGATACTCAGGACATTATTTTTTGTGAGTTAATTTGTGCTTTTATTTGCCAATCTAATTTGACTATAGTGACCTGCAAACTTTATCTAAAAAATACATTTTACATCACAATCCAACGAACACACATGCATATATAAGGACATGACACTTAAATTGCTGGGGGAGAAGGCAGAGTAAAGGAACCAAAATTTCCACAAATCACTCCATATAGTAAAATACTGATATCAATACACTATGGTGATACCCAGAGCAAACACTACAAAAACTATACAAAGGCCTACCCTAAAAAACACTATAGCGATATCACAAAACATTCAAGCAAAAGGAAGGCAAGAAGAGAAATATAAGAAACAGAAAAACAGATGAATAAAGTGGTACACTTAAACACTAATGTATCAATAATTACCTTGAATGGCCTAAATATACCAACCAAAAGACAGAGACTGATAGACTGAATAATGGAAAAACATGATTCAACAGCAACCCACTTCAAATTCAACACAGATAGGCTGAACAGATAGGCTGAATGCTAATACGATGCAAATATTTATCTACAAAAAGCACAAGTGGCTATACTAGGCTACTAGAGGAGACTCCAGAGCAAAGTTACCAGAGACAATAAAAGAAATATCTGCCTGAAGACATAGGGATCCTAAATGTATATATACCACATTACTGAGCTTTAAAATGTATAAGGCAAAAACTGGTAGATGAGAACTTTGAGCGAAATCTATTGTGAAAGAAGTGGCACATTTTCAAAAAATATCTCCTAAAATCAACTACTTAGAAGATTACTAACACAGTTACTCCTATAGGTATGACAGGGAAGGAGAATCCATACCTCTGCACTTCAGGGCCGAACACTAAAAACGGGCTCCTTTAACTCCTCCTGTAGAGCCCTCAACAGTTCTACAAGAAAAAATACTGCCCCCATTTTACAGCAGAGGAAATTAGGGCTTACAGTCTAAGTTTCCTAAGATCAAACAGCTAGTATGTAAATGAACCAAGACTCAATTCAGCTCCGTAACACATATAATAAGTACTCTTTGGCTATATGGCCTCTCAAACAGCCCAAACCAAAAATTATTCTAAAACTTGAATCCTGAAGCAACTGGGGACTAAAATCCGTACTTTTTCTGTGTGCTAAAGGCAGATTGCTTCTACAATCCTTCAGAAATAAAAATTTAACAACTATTTCCCCTTTTTATAGGTTTGTTTTCTTAACCACTGTATCACAGAGGTAGTCTACCCTTTGGGTAAGAAGTTAAATACGAACTAAATCCAACTAGGGTATGAGACTTCCATTTTAAATCAAAGGTCTCCACTTTTAAATTCTACCACTTTAGTAACTGTGCTCACATGAAACAATTCAACCTTTCTGAATCTCCGTTTCCCACTGTTAAAGAGCAAGAATTGTCAACAAAAGGTACTTTGTAGATATGTTTAAGTAAAAAGTGTTCTCAGGAAACAAACTGAAATGTCTTCACGTGCTCTTCCACTTGTGAAGTGACTCCCAACAATATCTGCATTTCTAAGCCTGACTAGGAGTTGTGTCTGCCATCTTCAAGATCTCCTGGAGACGCTGCAAGTTTCGGAGACTAACTGCGAGACGGGCGCCGTGGGAGCCATCCTGCTTGCGCTGACAGAGGCAGCAGCCCCCGAACCTGAGACAGCCCCCTCTCCGCCGAGCCCAGCCGGGGCGTTCCGGGGCGGGGGACCCCTCGCAGCTCCGACGCCCTGCCCAGGTCCGGGCGCGCCTGGACGGCCCCCGTCGGGCCGGCGAGGAAGGGCGCCGGGGCGGGAGGCTGGGGCGGCCCCGTCGTTACCTGCTGGGCCGGTCGGCCCCCGGCCCGGGCCCCGCTGCGCTGAAGTAGGCCGCGCGTTTACGGTTGGCCGCGGCCACGGCTGCCGCGCTGCGTACCGGGTACAGAGGGATCTGGTCCGCCATGCTCTGGCCACCACCTTCCAGCCCCTCCCCGATCCCCCTCGGTTCACCGCCTTTCCCCGCCCTCTCCCCTCAGCGCCAACCCGGCTGAGGCATCGCCCGCGCGCCTGCCCCTCCACCGTGCGTCAGGCCTGATGGCGTCACCACGTGTCGGGGCCCGATGATGACACTACAGCGAAGGTGAGGAGAGGTGGGGCGGAGGCTTCCGAGGCCCCGCCCCCGGCGCGGCAGGGCCCGGTGACGTCATTCTGCGGCGAGGGCGCGAAGAGGGAGGTGGCGACGTTCAAAGGCCCAACTCCGTCGGCGACCAATGACGTCTCTGGGCGGTGAAGGCCCGAGCGGAAGCCGTGTGGTCCAAGCTAGGCGGGAAGCAGACCTTTCTTGAGCGCTCCGGGGCCGAGGCGCTGACCTGTTGGTCTGGAGTGCGGCAGATGCTGTCCGGCCGCTCTGCCACTGCCCGAGGAGGCCTCCCGAGAGCCAGATGGAGGGCACTGAAGGCCTTGCCGCATGGGAACCTGGCCCGCCTCCTTAGCGCAGTGCGCAACCTGCGCGCCTTGCCCATGCGCACCTGGGGACGAATGAAGCTGGTGGCCAGCGCCTTTTACCACAATAGCGTGACACTCTTGAGTGTCCCGCTAGATAACCACCCTCAACAGCTGACATTGTTACACCAACCAACTAGATAACCACTGTCAGCAGCAGACATTGTTTACACCAACCGGCTAGATGATTTTCAACTGAAGTTAACACCGACAAGCTGGAGCCACTCTCAACAGCTGACATTGTTACTCCAGGTACATAACCACTCCCAACAACCCTAAAGGATGTAGTTTATTGTCCTGTAGGCTTTAACCACTTCTATATATAACCCAGCCATCTCACTAACATTCCTGTGTTAAATCGCCTCTAAACACATAGGTCCTGAAATGCTGTGAGCAGCTCCCTCTTAATTACTTGCATAAAAATTTTGTCACATCTTTGTTATATATCTTCATGGAAGTTGTTTTACCTCTCAAAAATTATAATTTAGCAAAAAAGGCAAATTTTCAAATATTGAAGAGCTTACGTATGTATTTTTAAAAATGGGTGACAGGTTATTAAATGGTGGAATTTAAATGCCATTCCATGCATTTGAAAGAGTGATGTCACGCTCTGTTTTTAAATGTAAACACTTAGTTTAAATGCCAAAGATGCATCATTTGTAACTATCTACACTTTACAATAAAAACTGCTGTCAAGACGAGTGTGTGAATGAATACATTTCCAAAATTATTTTAGGGAGTCCGTGAGCAAAAAAGAACTTTGAAGATTGTGCCTGGCAGGCTACAGTCCACGGGGCTGCAAAAAAGTTGGACACAACTTAGCAACTAAAGAACAACAAATTGTAATAATCAGTTAAAAAAACTACCACCAAAAAATGAATCTTGTAAAAATCCATCTTTAAATCTATCTTTTATAAGACAATTTTAACATTTATTATTTCTTACTGATGCTTTCTTTGCTTTGCTCTCATGGAACTCTCCCTTGAGAGAAATGCATTCTTTCTCTCAACAGGTGAAAGGGTAAGTGAAATCGCTCAGTTGTGACCAACTCCTTGTGGCCCAATGAACTGTAGCCTACCAGGCTCCTCCATCCATGGGATATTCCAGCCAAGAGTACTGGAGTAGGTTGCCATTTCCTTCTCCAGGACTCAATGGGTAGTGAAGTTAAACAAAAAGTCTCTGTACTGCCACACTCTCTAACATACATCTGGATTCAGAATATCCTAGCTTCACTAAAACATCATATTTCATTCCTTGACTAGAAATATATATTTAAAGGGGAATGATTAAATACCTTTATTATAAAGGAGAAAAATGTAACTACAACAATAAGATTTTGTTTTTTTCAATTCACCACTTCAAGTGAAAATGTTGGTCACTCAGTCCTGTCCAACTCTTTACGACCCTATGGGCTATAGCCTGCCAGGCTCCTCTGTCCATGGAATTCTCCAGGCAAGAATACTGGAGTGGGTTGCTATTCTCTTCTGCAGGGGATCTTCCTGGCCCAGGGACTGAACCTGGGTTTCCTGCATTCCAGGCAGATTCTTTACTGTCTGAGTCACCGTCAGATGATTAAGATAGGGTGGGGCGGACTAGAATAAGGTTTTTTTTTCAATTCACCACTTAAGGCTTCACATTATAGCAAGTTCATAATTTAAATCTAATATATTTTTGAGGGGTAATTTATTCTAGCTTCTCATCGTCTGAAAGAATTTAAGTCAACCACAAAAAATTGTGTGTGCATGCATATGAGTGGGTACATATATACATGGCATTTATTTTTTGCCACATGCAACTTCAACCATACTCAGGAAATCCTGATAACTTGAAAAAGAATTTCAGGTTGTTTGGAATCCGGCTGTTTAGATCAATGTAGAGAGTTCATAGTTTTAGAGCATTCATAGTTTCCTTTAAACCACTCATTCAATTACTGCTTTGTAATGAGCCATCGATGTTTCAACTATTCTGTCAAAATGGGGGAAAACATACAGTTAGTAACTTCTCGTGGAGAGTTTCAAAGGGTTAGCTAAAGAATAAACTGGAATCAAACTACTCTTTGGAGTCTTGTTATAGCTGGTCGGAATTTGGAATCAGTAAGTCTGTTCTGTATCAGTAGCTGAATGGCTGACAAGGTCTTTCTACCCATAATTTTAAAGTCTACCTTTCTAGTCACAATACCATCGTCTCAATAATGAGATGCCACATCGGACACACCCTGTCCACATCCCCAGCAGCCCCTGGTGTCCAGTGTCCCTTTTCCTAGGATGGGGCCTCCTTGCCTGGCCCTGGGCTGTCAGCGGCCCTTCCCTCCACAGCCCCCTGGGCACTGCACACATGTCCTGGACCCATAATTTCCTGCTTGTCACAGCCACACTTAGAGATCTGAACAAACTGGAAGAACAGCCCTCCCACTTCACTGTGCTTCCCTGGTAAAGAATCCACCTGCAATGCAGGAGCCCTAGGTTCGATCCCTGGGTTGGGAAGACCCCCTGGATAAGGGAAAGGTTACTCACTCCAGTGTTCTGCCCTGGACAGTTCCATGGAATATGTAGTCCATGGGGTTGCGCAGTCTATTCCTGTGAAATTTTTATTTCAGAAATTTTGGGAGGTTTTGGTTCTAAAATTGCCATTTAGTTTTTTAAAAATTGTGTCATATCTCTGATGAGATGTCTTGTTTTCCATTTATTTAAAACATACTTCTTTCACTTCACAGACAATAGTTACAACATTCACTTTAAAGTCTTGCCTGTGGGTTCCATCTTGGGTTCATACTGAGATATGGCTTCATTGCTTCTCTTTCCTCTTGAGAACAAATTCCACTTTCTTGATACTTTAGATGACAGGTCATTTTGGACTGATCCTGGACATTGTGAATGTTAGGTTGCAGAGATTCTGGATTCTGTTATTGTTCTTCAATGAGTGTGTTTCATATGCTCACAGGAGAGTTTTATGGGAAAATTCAGTTTTTCGATGTGAATACCAGTTTTAGTCTAGATCTTATTTCCTTAGCTGAGCTAACTTAAGCCTCTTTCACATACACATGGCTCAGGGTCTGTCAGAGACCACTGGAGGATCCCATTAACTTTCCAACCCAAACCGTGTAGGTATTTCATAACCCAAGGTCACCTGTATTTTCCAGCCTCATGGGAAAGTGAGTGCCTCCTTGCCTCCCCTACACAGTGACGGTCTTGACGATGTCCTGGGGGCTGTGTTTCTCACCCTACCCAGCTGATCTCTGAATCAGTTCACCTGTAATATAGCTTCCATCACACATCCAACTCTAGTGATGATTAGTGGTGTTGCCTTGGATGTTTGCAAGCCTGAGGCCCACAGCACCCCTCCTTTACAATGGCCTGTTCTCCCACCATACTCACTGAACATGCAAGAGAGGAGAAGCAGCAGTTATTGTTGATAACCATTATGTTAGGTCTAATTTTCATCTACATCTGAAAGGACAAGAGTGATGGTCCTGGAGCTGCACATTAAACACAGGTGCTTTCCTGCAACATCCTCCCCCTAATTCTGAGCCCTTCTTCCTGGGAAGGATGGTTAGAATTTGTCATCACAGAAATGACACTGCACTTGCTGTTGACATTCTTTAGTCGGACAAATTACTTGTTTTTATTATGCTAAAGAGTTTCCATGAAACTTTCATACTGTAAGCATCTTCGTTTAGTTGAGATGGAAAGGGGTGGAAGTCTTGACAATGGACAGAAGCGTGAGTCCTGAAGACGCATGTCTGTGATTGTTTGTAGAATAAAAGTCAAGGTTTTGGTGTCTGGTCACCTTTGTCCCTGTTCAGGGTGCCCCATGTCCACTTGACCATCATCCCATGGGGCGCCCAGGCCCTTGTGGACTCAAACACAGTCACCCTCACTCTGCACCCCTGAAGGACAGAGCATGGACCTTGTGGGGCAGAGGCCACTTCTGGGTATTTTTAAGTTGGTACAAACACCAATTTAGTGTTAGTTGGACCGACTTAGTGTTTAGTTGGTAGCTTTAGACAATGAGTTTTAAATCATTAGAACTAGGTTCAAGCACATTTTATTAACAGGAATCATTACAATCAATACATTTTTGCCAATGAGAAACAAGTTCATTTACTCCCATAGCATAAAATGAACGAATTCTTAGAAAGCATTTTCTGCATCCTGCTGATTGTGGAAGTGTTTTCCCTGCAAAAAGTTGTTGAGATGCTTGAGGAAGTGGCCGTCAGTTGGCGAGAGATCAGGTGAATATGGCAGATGAGCCAAAACTTCTTAGTCCAATCATTCAATTTTTGAAGCATTTGTTGTGTGATGTGTGGTTGGACATTGTCTTGGAGAAGAATTGGGCACTTTCTATTGACCAATGCCAGGTGCAGGCATTGCAGTTTTCAGTGCATCTTATTGATTTGCTGAGCATACTTCTCAGGTCTAATGGTTTTACTGGGATTCAGAAAGCTGTAGTGGATCATTCCAGCAGCCAACCACCAAACAGTGCCCATGACCTGTTTTTGTTGCAAGTTTGGCTTAATGACCCATATAACCATGATGCTGTGATCACTCACCTAGAACCAGACATCCTGGAGTCCAAAGTCAAGTGGGTTTTAGGAACCATCTCTACAAACAAAGCTAATGGAAGTGGTAAAATTCCAGCTGAGCTATTTCAAATCCTAAAAGATGATGTTGTGAAATTGCTGCACTCAATATGCCAGCAAATTTGGAAAACTCAGCAGTGCCACAGGACTGGAAAAGGTCAGTTTTCACTCCTATCCCCAAGAAAGGCAACGCCAAACAGTGCTCAAACTACTGTACAATTGTACTCATCTCACATGCTAGCAAAGTAATGCTCAAAATTCTTCAAGCCAGATTTCAACAGTATGTGAACCATGAACTTTCAGATGTTCAAGCTGGATTTAGAAAAGGCAGAGGAACTGAGATAAAATTGCCGACATCCATTGGATCATCAAAAAAGCAAAAGAATTCCAGAAAACATCTATTTCTGCATTATTGACTATGTCAAAACCTTTGACTGTGTGGATCATGACAAACTGGAAAATTCTTCAAGAGATGGGAATACCAGACCACCTGACCTGCCTGTTGAGAAATCTGTATGCAGGTCAAGAAGCAACAGTTATAACTGGACATGGAACAATGAACTGGTTCCAAATTGGGAAAGGAGTACATCAAGGCTGTATATTGTCACCTTGCCTATTTAACTTATATGCAATTTAACGTACATCAGGCAAAATGCTGGGCTAGATGAAGCACAATCTGGAATCAAGATTGCTGGGAGAAATATCAATAACATTAGATATGCAGATGACACCACCCTTATGGCAGAAAGTGAAGAGGAACTAAAGAGCAAGAACTTGATGAAAATGAAAGAGGAGAGTGAAAAAGCTGGCTTTAAACTCAACTTTCAAAAAATGAAGATCATGGCATCCGGTCCCATCACTTTATGGCAGATAGATGGGGAAACAATGGAAACAGTGACAGACTTTATTTTCTTGGGCTCCAAAATCACTGCAGATGGTGACTGAAGCCATGAAATTAAAAGACACTTGCTCCTTGGGAGAAAAGCTGTGATCAACCTAGACATCATATTAAAAAGCAGAACCTTACTTTGGCCAAAAAGGTCAGTCTAATCAAAGCTATTATTTTTCCAGTAGTCATGTATGGATGTGAGAATGGAAAATTCTTCAAGAGATGGGAATACCAGACCACCTGACCTGCCTGTTGAGAAATCTGTATGCAGGTCAAGAAGCAACAGTTATAACTGGACATGGAACAATGAACTGGTTCCAAATTGGGAAAGGAGTACATCAAGGCTGTATATTGTCACCTTGCCTATTTAACTTATATGCAATTTAACGTACATCAGGCAAAATGCTGGGCTAGATGAAGCACAATCTGGAATCAAGATTGCTGGGAGAAATATCAATAACATTAGATATGCAGATGACACCACCCTTATGGCAGAAAGTGAAGAGGAACTAAAGAGCAAGAACTTGATGAAAATGAAAGAGGAGAGTGAAAAAGCTGGCTTTAAACTCAACTTTCAAAAAATGAAGATCATGGCATCCGGTCCCATCACTTTATGGCAGATAGATGGGGAAACAATGGAAACAGTGACAGACTTTATTTTCTTGGGCTCCAAAATCACTGCAGATGGTGACTGAAGCCATGAAATTAAAAGACACTTGCTCCTTGGGAGAAAAGCTGTGATCAACCTAGACATCATATTAAAAAGCAGAACCTTACTTTGGCCAAAAAGGTCAGTCTAATCAAAGCTATTATTTTTCCAGTAGTCATGTATGGATGTGAGAGTTGGACTATAAAGAAAGCTGAGTGCTGAAGAATTGATGCTTTTGAACTGTGGTGTTGGAGAAGACTCTTGAGAGTCCTTGGACTGCAAGGAGATCAAACCAGTCAAACTTAAAGGAAACCAGTCCTGAATATTCATTGGAAGGACTGATGCTGAAGCTGAATCTCTAATAATTTGGCCATTTGATGTGAAGAACTGTCTCACTGGAAAAGATCCTGATGGTGGGAAAGATTAAAGGCAGGAGGAGAGGGAGGTAACAGAGGATGAGATGGTTGGATGGTATCACCGACTCGATTTACATGAGTTTGAGGAAGCTCTGGGAGTTGCTGATGGTCAGGGAAGCCTGGTGTGCTCCAGTCCATGGGGTCACAAAGAGTTGGACATGACTGAGCGACTGAACTGAACTGAACTTGGCCTTGGGATGTGCTTTGAAGCTTCTTCTCAGTCCAACTACAGAGATACTCATCGCTGGTTGTTACATAAAATCCACTTCTTGTCACACGTTACAATCAAGAAATGGTTCATTGTTGCATAGAATAAAAGAAGATGACACTTCAAAATTATGATTTAAAAAATTTTTTCTGTCATCTCCTGGAGAAGGAAATGGCAACCCACTCCAGCATTCTTGCATGGAAAATTCCATGGATGGTCCTCGGGGTCACGAAGAGTTGGACACAACTGAGTGACTTCACTTGCACTTTCTCATGAGGCACCCACCTATTTTCACCTTTCCAATTTGCTTCAAATGCCAAATGACCATAGAGTGGTCAACAATGGTCAGCAATTTCTTGTATAGTTGTAGGAGGATCAGCTTCGATGATTCTCTCAGTTGGTTGTTGTCTATTTCCAATGGCCAGCCACTGGGCTCCTTATTTTCAAGGCTCTCATTTCCTTTGCAAAACTTCTTGAACCATAACTGCACCGTATGTTGGTTAGCAGTTCCTGGGTCAAATGTGTTGTTGATGTTGTGAGTTGTTTCTGCTGCTTTACGACTCATTTTGAACTCGAATAAGAAAATCGCTCAAATTTGTTTTTTGTCTAACATCATTTCCCTAGTCTAAAATAAATATAAAGTAAACAGTAATAAATCATTAGAAAAATGCATGCAGCAATAAGTGTGCATTAAAATGATGTATAACATAACATATTAAGTAAGAATGTATTCCACTATCAAACAGCAAAGTTCAGCAATGCAAAACCAAAATTACTTTTTTACCAACCTAATATTTTCAGCAGCGTTCAGAAGTTAATCATAAGAAGCTTTATGTAACATGCTACCCATATCACAAATCACCTCTGAAAGCCAGATACTCGAGAGAAACCACAAAATTTGAGGAATGACCCAAAAAAAGCACTCAGTGTTTTCTTTTTAAAAGCATCTAAAAAGAAGGAAATTCTCCCTCCTTCCCTAGAATAGTGCCAGTTCCTTGTGGAGGCAGAATGATGAAGCGGTTGTGGGCATGGGCTCGATAAAAGGTCCTCACCCCACCTCGGCCCCATGCCCTGAGCTCACAGGCCCTCCTGAGCCTGGGCTCCTGTCTGTTTGACAGGGAGACAGCACCGGCCCCACCCCGCCCCAGGGCTTTGTGAGACGTTCACCGAATTTGGCCTAGTCCTGGTACAAAGTAAGTGATTTTAAGGAGGGGCTCTTACTCTCTTTTTGCAGTTGTTGAAAAGCAAAAGTGCCCTCCTCACCCCAAAACTATCTTTGGAAGAGGCAGCAGTGGCCCGATGTGCATTAGTTAGGATGTGATCAGGAGTGCAGGGGAGTGAGGGAGGTCAAGGCTGAGGCTGACTTTACTCAGATGACATAGAAGTTTGACCCCCTGGGTGAGACAGCCCTTGCCCTCTGACTTCCTGCAGCACTTTGGGGCTACTCTCATTCAGGACACAGTGGAAGCTGCCTTTTGCTGTGGGTCCAGTGGTCTTTTTCATCTTGTCCAGAAAGGACCTGCATCTTGTCTGTTTCCTCTACTGACCACCATGGTCTCAGTCATACCAAGAGGCTAACAAACATTTGTTGTATAAATTGTGAAGATTTTTTCTCTCTTCCTTGTATTTATTGATAGTATTGATCCTCAGCATATAGCAGAAACACTCATTCCATGTGTTCTGTTATATACTAATGTTCAGTTCAGTCGCTTAGTCATGTCCCACTCTTTGTGACCCCATGAACCACAGCACACCAGGCCTCCCTGTCCATCACCAACTCCCAGAGTTTACCCAAACTCATGTCCATTGAGTCAGTGATGCCATCCAACCATCTCATCCTTTGTTGTCCCCTTCTATTGCCTTTAATCTTTCCCAACATCAGTCTTTTCAAATGAGTCAGCTCTTCACATCAGATGGCCAAAGTACTGGAGTTTCAGCTTCAATATCAGTCCTTCCAATGAACACCCAGGACTGACTTCCTTTTGGATGAACTGGTTGGATCTCCTTGCAGTCCAAGGGACTCTCAAGAGTCTTCTCCAATACCACAGTTCAAAAGGATCAATTCTTCAGCACTCAGCTTTCATGCGAGTAGACCTGGGTTCAATCCCTGGGTCAGGAAGATCCCCTGGAGAAGGAAATGGTAACCCACTCCAGTATTCTTGCCTGGAGAATCCCATGGATGGAGAAGCCTGGTAGGCTACAGTCCACGAGATCGCAAAGAGTCGGACACAACTGAGCGACTTCACCTCACCTCACATCCATACATAACTACTGGAAAAACCATACCCTTGTCTAGACAGACCTTTGTTGACGAAGTAATGTCTCTGCTTTTAATATGCTGTCTAGGTTGGTTATCGGAGAAGGCAATGGCAACTGACTCCAGTACTCTTGCCTGGAAAATCCCATGGACTGAGGAGCCTGGTAGGCTGCAGTTCATGGGGTGGTGAAGAGTCAGACACTTATTGAGTGACTTCACTTTCACTTTTCACTTTCATGCATTGGAGAAGTGGCAGCCCACTCCAGTGTTCTTGTCTGAAGAATCCCAGGGACAATGGAGCCTGGTGGGCTGCCATCTATGGGGTTGCACAGAGTCAGACACAACTGAAGCGACTTAGCAGCAGCAGCAGCAACAGGTTGTTCATAAGTTTTCTCCCAAGGAGTAAGCATCTTTTAATTTCATGGCTGCAATCACCATCTGCAGTGATTTTGGAGCCTAAAAAAATAGTCAGCCACTGTTTCCACTGTTTTCCCATCTATTTGCCATGAAGTGATGGGATCGGATGCCATGATCTTCGTTTTCTGACTGTTGAACTTTAAGCCAACTTTTTCACTCTCCTTTTCACTTTCATCAAAAGGCTCTTTAGTTCTTCTTCAGCTTCTGCCATAAGGGTAGTGTCATCTGTATATCTGAGGTTATTGGTATTTCTCCTGGCAGTCTTGGTTCCAGCTTGTGCTTCATCCAGTCCAGGGTTTCTCATGATGTACTCTGCATAGACGTTAAATAAGCAGGATGACAATATACAGCCTTGACGTACTCCTTTTCCTATTTGGACCCAGTCTATTTGTTCTATGTTTAGTTTTAACTGTTGCTCCCTGACCTGCCTACAGGTTTCTGAAGAGGCAGGTCAGGTGGTTTGGTATTCCCATCTCTTTAAGAATTTTCCATAGTTTGTGGTGATCCACACAGTCAAAGGCTTTGGCATAGTCAAAAAAGCAGAAATAGATGTTTTTCTGGAACTCTCTTGCTTTGTCGATGATCCAGTGAATGTTGGCAATTTGATCTCATAGTTCGAATAGGAAAAAGGAGTCCAAAATGGCAGTGGCTAAAAGCCAAAGAAAGGAAAAAGCCCTTGAAAACTGATCAAAAGAAAATCCACATGCTGAAGTGAGAACTTCATGTGAAACAAACATGCCCCCTTCTTGGCCAGGCCAGTTTGCATAGGGCAGGCTCAAGACGGGGAGGAGACAAACATACAAAAGGAGGAAGCCAAGCCTGATTGAGCCCTCTCCTTTGGGGTTGGCCCATCCTCATGCAAAAGAAAGTGTGTACTTTCCTTTGCTTGCCGAATAAAATTCTGGGCTGTAATCAAGCTGTAACACTGGTCCACTATTTCAAATCTTTGCTGTGGCAAGACACAACCAAGGAAATTATACCCTCCCTCGACACTATTATTGTCTACCTGAATGCTAACTTTTCTCCTATTGTGCTCAGTCGCTTAGTCGTGTCTGACTCTTGGTGACCCCATGGACTGTAGCCCACTAGGCTCCTCCATTCAGGGGATTTTCCAGGCAAAAATACTAAAGTGGGTAGTCATTTCCTTCTTCAGGAACTTTTCCTGACCCAAGGATTGAACCTGCATCACCTGAGTCTCTTACATTGGCAGGTGGATGCTTTACCACTTGGTCTTTAATGTTTTTCCTATATTAGATGTGGAATATATCTGCTTTGATTTTAACAGTCAAATAAAAATAAACCAAGTGCTGAAACCCTTTTTCCCTTGGAGTTTTCAGACAGTCTAAGCTTACCAAGTTGTTATACGTGAGAGATTCCAGATGTGCTTGATACACTTGTAAAACCAGAGTTAACATGCAGGGCCCAGGAACTGTGAGTGGCTGGCCCAGGGACAGCTAGCCTGACAGCTGGCAGGAACACAGCCTCTCTGGGAAAAATTTCCAGGTTTCTTCATAGAGGCTCTCCAGTGTTCAGCCACCTCATTGCCAGGGGCTTTCTTTCGTACAGAAGCTTCACATCACTTTCCACCCAGCCACAGCCTTGAGTGGGCTTCCATTAGAATGAGGATAGCTGGACAGTGGACACCCCTCTGTGATCTACCCACATTCCCCCTGCATCCCCCCGCCATCCTCTCCTCTTTAAAGAAGAAGCCCTAGGAACTTTAACTTTTCCAACAAGTTTAAGTTTGTTTTACTGAAAGCACACTCTACAGATGTTTATTATTTTCACATGTCATTTTTTATTAATAATTCTCCACTCTTCCTACTGAAAAACATTGGCAACATTTTGAAAATTAATTTTTATTGAAGTACAGTTGCTTGGCAAAAAACTTTGCTATAGAAACTTGACATGCACCAGAGACGATGACAAATTTATTTTCAGATGTATTTTAAGGTATGATGATGGCTTTATTAAAATCTAGGAGCCAACAGAGCTCATCATCTAAGAGTTGATGCTCCAGAAGAAGCTGGCAGGCTTTCATCTCTCCTCTCCTTCTTACCTGCCGATGAAGAAGTGAAGTGTTAGTTCTTCAGTCATGTCCAATTCTGAAACTCCATGGGCTGTAGCCTGCCAGGCTCCTCTGTCCATGAAATTCTCCAGGCAAGAATTCTGGTGTGGATTGCCATTTCCTCCTCCAGGGGATCTTCCCGACCCAGGGATCGAACCTCTCCAGGTCTCCCACATTGCAGGCAGATTCTTTACTGTCTGAGGCACTAGGAATGCCTATGAATCACAGCAAATTTTACACTCTGAGTATCAGCTCTCTTACCTGAGGGATGGGAATAATAATAGTACCGATTTCAAAAGATCTCTGTGAGAACAAAGTACAAGAATGCATACTGAGCACTTGGAGTACACTGGACCCAGAAGCACATGTACGGTGACCCTGTTGAGTCTTTTCGGGCTCCGTCTGCCTTGAGTTCCTTGTCTCAGATACTGGTAGGATAAGCAGTGACCCGGCAGGCCTGCCTCGCAGGAGGGACTGTAGGGCAGGCTGTCCCAGCAGGCCTGCCCCTCGGGAGGGACTGCAGGACAGGGCATCAGACCGGCACTGTCATCGCTGGACACTGAGGCTTCCCCAAGACCTGAGAATCATAGGGACACCCACTGCATTAGAGACCCTTCTTCTGTCCCCCCTTTATAGAAAGTTGCTGGAACATTCCATCACTTAGAATTCATTAATGCTTCTTCCTTCAGAAAGGAGGGAAGCAGAGCTCCCTCCCTTTAAAAAAGGCTCAGAATTAAAAATCCTTATTAAAGAATATTAATACTCATGAACTAAGAAAAACAAAAGAAGAAATTGCCTGGAATAAATTCAGATCACCCTTTGATTCTGCCCACTGAGACGTGTAAGCAACAGAGCCATTAAACAGAGGTGGCATGGGCTGGAAGAGAGGCTCTGACGCCCACCCAGGGAACCTCTGCCCCTTCGGCCCCTAGCCTTGGTGAGCGCTCACCTGGTCTCAGTCAACTTGGATAATTGTGGGATATGGATGGGCACCCAAATGAATATCGTAGGTTATCAGCCTTTCCTTCCCAAGAGAAAATAAATGACAGTGTGAAAGGATCAAGGTAAGCAAAACAAATCTACAGGCGCTGGGAAAGTCGGATTAATAGCCTGTGTTGCAAGAGGCCATACTGTTTCAAAAACACTTTTCATATAATTAAAATGTAAGACGTGTACATTATGAAGTATGTTTGAGAGTATCGACTCAAATACCTGTGGACAGAACACCTATTATTAAATATGTTTATAAAGGTTAAAAAAAACTGTGGACATAGATGCAACTTCCTTTTCAGTATTTGAGCTTCAGCATGTCCTCCTCGGAGAGTAGGAGCAGTGGAAGGACATTCAAAGAAACCTCTGGGAGCCCTGCTTCTTATTTTGTTTGCTCTCTGGCCATTCCCGTGGGAGCCACACAAGCATATTGCCAGCCTCTCTGGGAGAGTCACCTTGTCATGGGGTCATACGGAACAATGACGTTAATGGAGATCACAGGACCTCGGGGATGCCATGCCACGAGATCCCACAGAAAGTCAGCAACGTACAGCCAGGCAGCAGCCCACGTGTGTGTGCTAAGTTGCTTCAAATCATGTCTGACACTTTGTGACCTCATGGACTGCAGCCCACCAGGCTCCTCTGTCTGTGGGTCTCTCCAGGCAAGAATACTGGAGTGGGTTGCCACTCTCTCCTATAGGGGATCTTCCCAACCCAGGGATCGAACCTTTGTCTCTTACATCTCCTGCGCTGGCAGGCGGGTTCTTTATCACCAGTGCCACCTGGGAAGCCCAATTACTATTATAATTATTACTCATTCAATGATTAGTAATCACTTAGCTATTTAATCTGGTGGGCCGTGCTAGGTGGGTGATTAGGACAAGGAATAACCAGGGCTTGAATGAATCCAGAAGCAAATATGGCACCTTCACCTGGGCCTGCGTGGCACCTTCTGAGGCCGGGTGAGGGCTCAGGGGAGGCAGGCGGTTGGCTGAGCAGCCAGGGGAGCACCTCCCTGGCCCAAGCGGAGCAGCCCTGAGGGGCAGCGTGGCCTGTGGGTGCTGTGGGTGCAGCGACACACCAAGTTGGTTTTTTCTATGATTTACACAGTCACCATAACTCACACAGAAATGCATCTTCGGGCAGAAATTTTTCTCAATAACAGGAATGAGAGCAAGAGGGAGGAAGGCTCTCTACACGGTGGCACCGTTGGCAGCACCCTGGCCTCCTCTTGCTGTCGGATTCCATTTCTTCCTCCTACAAACCCACCTGATCCAGCATAAAGAGCCACCCGATAGAGAGGGATGCTCCATCAGTGTCACTCTGAGCAGGTGAACGAGCCAATTGTGAGAAGCACTCCTAACGCCTGTTGCAGCCAATCTAGCTGCAAGATTAAGGCGACTGCATTGTTTTCATTTTGCTTTGTTTTCTACATCATGTTTCATGACAGAAAATCAAAAATAGAATATGGATCTGAAGACCACGTTTGGCGTATGTGCTGGGAAGAAGCATCATAAACTGGGCGTTTATTCAGATTTTCAGCTATAATGCCAACAGCTTTTTATCAAATGACAGTCAGAGCCCACACACGTGTAAGCCATCTGACAGCGCGGCACATGCTTCTGTGAACGGCCTCGTCAGGCAGCGTCTCCCCACGAGATGCAGGAGTCGCTGGGCCAGGCTGTGAGTGCTGGGGGCAGTTCTCAGAGCCTTTGTCCTGTCACCTCCGATCCCGTGGAGGTGGGGGGTGCTGGGTGCCCTGCGCTCTCGGCGGGCTCTTCACGTCTGTCTGCACGGTGAGCAGCTGGGACACAAGGGCCATCCCTGGCCCGGGCAGGGGCAGCCGGCCGCCTCCCTGTTCTGAGACTCAGGCGTCCTGGCTCAGGGTCCCTCTCCCATGTGTGCAGCTGTCACTAGTGGGGACGGGGCTTAGAGACCTGAGGCCAAAGCCTGGCTGTGGTGCAAGTGATGAGCAGTTCCGCACGTCTTTGACCCGAGAGCCTGTGTCTCCCACTGGTGCCCTGGACCCAGCACCTGCCCTGGGCAATGTGTGAGCTTGTGAGCAGGTGGATGGACGCTCAGATGGTCAGAGCTGCTGACAGACCTACTAGGTTCTGGAGCATTACTCACTTAATCTGCAAAATATCCTGATGTTATTTCCAACACCTGCAACCACAGGGGTCTCCCCTCTTCGTCTAGGCGGGAAACTCGACCCAGGAAGGTCAACAGCCATCCAAAGGCAGAGCTGCTGCAGCCAAGGGCACAGCAGGATGGCCATTCCCACCCCCTCCCCACCCCCCGTGAGGAGCTCCCAGGACACACGGAGGGGATGTGTGTGTGAAATAAATGAGGGCATGAGGGACTCAGCTCAGGGTGGACAAGGACTGAGGGCATCTGGGTCAGGCTGAGGGGACATCACCGAGTGAACACCAGCCAGCAGGGGTTGAGGCGGGGTCATATGTGGGCCGGGTGTGTCTCTGAGCAGGTTCCAGGCCTGTCTCTACCTGGAAACCCGCAGGACACTCGTCCCACTGACCCTCTGGCCAGGACAGGTGGCTTACCCGTGGGGACCTCTGGTTTCTGGGTGTGCTCGGGTGACGCCCCAGCACTGAGGGCCACTTGCCTCCCAGCCCGGAATCCCTGCTCTTCCAAGTCCACTTGGGTCGGGCAGACTTCTCTGCTGCTGGTGACCACAGAGTACGCGTGGGAATCAAACCAGGGAATCAAACCAGAGAACCAAGGCCAAGGTGAACGTTACCGTGGTTGCTGCCTGGTGAGATGTTGGTTCATGGGGGGCCAGACCCCCCACATGCAGGTGACCCTCAGTGGCGGCCTCAGACTGCAAGGCACTCCACGAGGCCTGGGCAGGTCCCAGACTCTGGCCCAGAGAACGGGACACTGGGCCACAGGGCTTCTCTAGCCATGAGGCTCCGCCACTCAGACTCATGCAGTAGGAAGTAGGAAGGGGAGGCACCAAGGCTGGCCACGGTGCCCTACAGCAGGGTGCAGACACACATGTCTACACAGCGGGCCCGCCACCAGAACCTGGGAGAGAAAAGGGCCACCTCCCCCTCTCCCAACTCTGCCCCAGCTGCCTGGCCCTGCAACGCCTGGACGGTGGGGTGAGATAATGAGTTTCCTTTGTTCCCGAGGCCCTGGGAGGCCCCCGGGTGGGGGAAGTGCAGCTTGGCCTACAGACCAGGCCTGTGAATGAAGCACACACGAGGTCAGGAAAGGAGAGGAGGGGCTGGCAGCCCGGGCGGACCCTGAAGAGTCTGGGGGTCTGCAGACGGTGAGCTCCAGGGACGTGCCTGCACCTTAGGACAAGGTGGCTGTCGCCAGAGCTAGAGTGGGGCTCAGGGTTTCGCACCCTTGTTCTATGGTCCACGCCTGCCAAGCAGGCAGACCACACTCCTCTCCAGGAGATGCACGGGGCTTGTGAGCTCATTTAAGGCTCTGAGAAGTCCTGCGGCACAGATACCTGCCTCAGTGGCCCCGAGTGTTTCCCTGAAGAATCCGATTCCCAGGCCCTCATCCATGCCTGGGGCCGCCATCCCTACTCGATCAGCACATTTCTTTCTAGACATGAATTATTTGAGAGCAAGAACTAAAACTGGATGGTTTCCACCTGGAGATTGTGACTATTGGTCAAAATAAACTGAAAGTTAAGTGGTCCAACACTGAAATTCAGAGTGAGTTAGGGATTGTTTTGGGAAATGCCATTCTGCTGATTTTGCCCTCGAATTTAAGGACTATCCAATACAAAGGCCTGCAGGCCAAGAGGAGCACAGCAATTTAGCTGCAGTTTAGGCTGAAATTTGGTGAAAGGAAGTGGTTTCAGTACCAAGACAGGGCTCATCCTTGGCTCTGAAAGTGGTTGGGAAAGCACACATTTTTAACCTTGAAACCAAGAGATGATAAGATGTAGTTGTTTCTTCAAACACCGAAGATCTGATGACTTGGAATAATTTGAAAAGTAGAAGCTGGGGAAATATAATATACCTGGGACATAACATGCTTGGTTTGGAAAGCAAGTGAAAGTATTACCTGCTCAGTTATGTCCAACTCTTTGTGACCCCGTGGACAGTAGCCCACCAGGCTCCTCTGTCCATAGGGTTCTCCAGGCAAGAATACTGGAGTGGGTAGCCATTCCCTTCTCCAGGGGATCTTCCCCACCCAGGGATAGAACCCAGGTCCATTGCAGTGCAGGCAGATTCTCTACCATCTGAGCCAACAGGGGTTCCATGTCTCACTGACATTACCTTTCTAAAGTCATCTTTTAGCACACTACCCCTGGAATGGTGACTGTCATTCATGTCCTTCCCAGGAGGGGCCTTCCCGGGTAACACAGCATTTGACAGAGTCTGTCCTGGTGCGTCTTTGCTTTTTAATTGAAGTAGAGTTGATTTACAGTGTTGTGTTAGTTTCAGGTGTCCTGGAGCGCCTTTGAATCGTCACTTCCAGAATAAAGACCTTCTTTGTGGCCACCTGGGAAGTATGCTCCTTTTTGTCTAAACTCTTTTCCCTGGAGCCGTTTCATATTCCTACAGTGGGTCCCCAGCCTGGAAGTTTCATCTTTACTGTTGGCTTTACTTCAGAGTTTAAAACAAACTTGACCTGTATGCAGAAGGTTTTGGCTCTGCTATTATTTCTGTAATCTAGAACATATCTAAGTGCTTCAGTGATGCAAGCACAATATGCTTTCCTCAACAAAACTTGCAATATCTTTTTCTCAACAACTGATTGCACCCATTCTGCTGAAGAGAAAGGTTTTAGGATTGCCTTTTAGGCTAGTTTGTCACGGTTGGGCTAGATTCATGCTATCAAAGCAAAGACAGCTTTGGGTGGAAAATTCCATTTGCACAGCAGTGACTACACACATTCGGTCATAATTCACAAAATGTTAGTATTTCTCTTGGGTTGTCAGAAAAATAAAACCCATGTATTCGTCAAGACAATCGTTTGGTTTGGGGCTGCTTTGTGTAGTTAAAGCCATTAATCACGTTTATATCTCTTTTTGAGTTTTCTGTTTATAATTCTTTGGTCACCAAATTATTCTACCTTTCTTTTTTTGTGTCTAGAAAGATGCAATTTCAGAAGTCAGAGGAATCGGTTATCAGGATGGAATGAATCTTTGCCTGTCACAAACTAAATACAGTCTGATTTGGGTAAAGCTACAAAATTAAAATTCTATCCCAGCATTTTGCATCTACTGAGATTTTAAACATTTTTGCAGGACAGAACCACTATAAGTAAAAATGTTCTCTTTTGTTTTAGCTTTCTCTAGGTCTGTAGTTTCTTTCTGAATCTTTTTATCAGCTCTAGTTGGACAGTTATATCCTGCCTTTCTATTTCTTTAGTACAGCTAGACTTCTTGTTCTTGATTTCCTGTATGAATCACAAATAATCTCCCCAAAAGTTCAAGAAAAGATCGTAGCTTTTACTAAGTGCTTCTCACCTTAAAAAAATCTGCATCTCATTATTTTGTTACCAAGTAGTTAGTGACCTTTCCCTATGCATATTCATAATCCAAAATCGTTATTAAAATCCTTCACTATTATACAAGCAATGCATGCATTCAGTGAATGATTAACATCGATGGAAACCTCATTATATTCATTCTTATATATTTATATTCAAATAGGAATTGCTCATTTCAATATATAATAAAGTTTCTATCTCAGGAAATGCAAAAAAATTAATAAAAATTCTAATATAAAGGGATACATATTACCATCTAGAAATGCTGAAAGAATAATATAAAGTTAATAAATATAGCATAAGGAAAAATAGTGAAAGAGACTGCTCTCAAGAGTTGGCAATAGTTTTAGCTAATGCTTATGTGGTCCTCACTGTTTACCATCAGTGGTCTGACCTCCTTACAAACGAGCCTATGACGCAGCCCACTTGACAGCTGAGGAAATGGACATAAAGGCCACGAAACTCGCCGACGCCGGCACTGCCCGGAGGTGATGGAACCTGAATGTGAATCGTGACAGATTCAGCTTTTATACCCTTCTAACCCTTTAAGTAAACTAATGACTCAGAGAAAGAAAGAATGAAAGGGAAAAAGAAGGAAGGAAGGAAAAAAGGCAGAGGAGCAGAGAGCAAGGAAAAGATGCGCGCGTAGCGCAGTGGCCTCGGTTTTGACCGTGACTACTGCAGACGGAGAGCCTGTCCTCACGCACACAGAGATGAAGTGAGACTCACATTTCAACTCGCCGTGCCGCGGCGTCTAACGTTTTCGATTCCACTTTCCTCCATTAAAAAATGCTGGTTTAGAGCCACTAAATTGATTTCATGACTCGCAAATGGGCTCTGACTTGGATGACTAGTGTTCAGGGAGAAACTCTTATATCTCTCTGAACACAAACGTAACAGAATGAGTATGTAGTTTTCATTTGAAAAGGAGAGATATCTATCTGTACTAACTGCTTCTTCTGAAGATGATCAGTGAAAATGTCAGAATCCACTTTTCTGGCATTTGAGTCAATAGGAAACAATAGGATGGATTAAACTTAAATTCCGAAAGACTTATGTGAATGAAATACCTCTGTTACAGTTTTGATATGGGCAACAAATAAACCCCCACAGCTTAGAATTTGTAATTATTTCTCAAATTATTTTCACCATAAAAGCTGTGAGCAACTTAGTTTTTGATTTATTTATATTACATTTGAGAAGACATCTAGGCAACAGAAATAAAATATTTCACAGATAACTTCTTTTTTTTCTGAAACACAAAATAATCTCAGATGATTTGCTTAGGAAGGAAATGATATTGAAGGATATTTAGCATTTTCTTCACATGCAACTACATAATGTTATATAATGGAAGTACATAAATGCAAAGTAAAATGCAATCTCTCAACTGATGAATGAGTGTGCCAGTTTCCCAGGGCGACAAATTAAGAACATTGAAGCAAATTGTATTTAAACCAATTGACAACGGTATCAGATGAAAAGAAGGCTGAGCACCAAAGAACTGATTCTTTAGAACTGTGGTGTTGGAGAAGACTCTTCAGAGTCCCTTGGACTGCAAGGTCAAATCAGTTGATCTTAAAGGAAATCAACCCTGAATATTCATTGGAAGGACTGATGCTGAAGCTGAAGCTCCAATACTTTGGCCACCTGATGTGAAGAACCGACTCACTTGAAAAGACCCTGATGCTGGGAAAGATTGAAGGCAGGAAGAGAAGAGGGCGACAGAGGATGAGATGATTGGACGGTATCACCGACTTAGACACGAGTTTGAGCAACCTCTGGAAGATGGTGAAGGATGGGGAAGCCTGGTGTGCTGCAGCTCATGGAGTCGCACATGACTTAGGGACTAAACAACACCAACAATCAGAGGAGATGGTTTCTGCAGTTCAAAGTGTGTGAAAGGTTCATCCCTTACAGCAAGACTTTTGGATTCAAATATATAAATGTGACTGTTTAGGTCCATAACAGCTTTCAGTGATGAATGTAAATTCAAATTTGACACTAAAAGACTTAAGCCCAAGAATCAAATTCAAGACTTTAACCGCTAGGCCATAAAAAACAATTTCAAAAATATGGTGCATTTGCCTCAAAATTTAATTTTAGGCTTATATGGACATGCTCCAGAACCCTGCAGTATGCTAAAAAAATTAAATGTGAAGGTGCCTAGAATTCACCTCTTTTTGACAGCTGAGCCCAGTTATGGTTACAAAGTACCTACATTTGGGCTCAATAAAGCAAGTGCTTTGAACAGACCATCAACCTTAATAAAAATAATACACTGGTTACAGTGGATGCAAGAGACAATGTAAGTTTAATAAATGGGAAAACACCATCTACTTTGGCTGTTTATTTATTCCAGGACCAAAAGAGCTACGAAATTTCTGAGTTTCTAATTTAGAAAATCTTAAATAGGGAGAGAACAGTTTGGACAAGCCTGGCTAACAGTTTTCAAAAACTCATTAGTCCTGTAAAATTTCAATTTATCCTCTCACATTTGCAAGGCATCCAGTGCATTTACCAATAATACCCTTTTCTTTTCAAGTTACCCTCACCTCCATCTGCAGTTCCCATATCATTAAGCTGAACACAGAGATGTGACTGCAGAAAAGCCATTCAGCATTTGTCAATACTCACTACTGAGACTCGGGGAAAGGGAGAAGCAGAAAATATTAATAATCTTTGGCAGATCCACTTTCCTCCGGGTTCACTCAAACTTCACCAAAGTTCTGCGGATTTTTTCTGCATTTATAACTCCAATTGCAGTACACCAACACGTATTTATTGGGCATGGTCTATACGCAGAACTTTGGCTCAGTGATGAAGGTGAAACTCTTGGTCAGAATCTGGAACATGCTTCTCGAGAATAAATTCTGGGATCACTATCACCCACTACACACAGTGCCCATGCCTTCATCTTTGCTCACAATGAGGCTCTGACACACAGCAGATGCCAGGTGGGTCACTAGGGAGGGTCCATGAGAAGGGCTCTGACATGGACATCTCATATACTGACACAGATGAGCGTGTGAGAGTGAATGCAATACCTGGGGTGGCAGCAGCCATCCTGTGGTCATGAGTGAAAGTGAAAGTTGCTCAGTCATGTCCAACTCTTTGCAACCCCATGGATTATAGAGTCCATGGAATTCTCCAGGCCAGAATACTGGAGTGGGTAGCCATTCCCTTCTCCAAAGGATCTTCTCAACCCAGGGACTGCAGCCAGATCTCCCACACTGCAGGTCCAGATTCTTTACCAGTTGAGCCACAAGGGGAATATCCCTTCTTCAGGGGATCTTCCTGACCCAGGAATCAAACCGCGGTCTCCTGCATTGCAGGAGATTCTTCACCTGCAGGCATAGAATTCTTTACCAGGCGGATTCTTTACCAAATGAGCTATCAGGGAAGACAGAGCTCAACAGAACACCCACCACAAAGAGGAGGTGTGAAAGGCTGAGGGTGAAGTAACAGACATCAGTGGTGGGGTGGGGTCTCCTGGCTAACCGTGGTTCCTGAGGGTAGGAATCTCTCATCTTCTACCCCTGCCAACACTACAGGAAACAGCTGTCATCCATCCATCATCCATCTACCTACCTACCCACCTTCCCACCCATTATCTACCTCTCATCTACTGAATACAGTAAGGATTGTTATAAGACTTTATCATCTCACAGTGTCACAGGCACAGACCTTTCTGCTGGAATCCCACCCTGTGTGCTGTGGGTATGTGTGTTATAATTTGCCCGTCCTTTGTAGATTAATTCTGTTTGGTGACCAAAGATAAGTGGTGTGGCTCACTAGTGTGGCCTCTGGACCAGAGAAAGGAAGGAGGCAGCCCTGTTGATTCTCACTTCGAGAAGGATATCCGGGAAGCCCCCTCCCCTGGGGGTGGTGTGGGCGGAGCAGACTGCAGGAATTTGCCTGAGCAGTGTGGAGTCTGTGTGACTCTGTGTGTGTGTGTGTGTGCGTGCAAGCGTGATATGTGCGCCTCACCTCTTCCTCCACGGAGTTCACGGCCCCGGGCCCGGCGCCTTCTAAAATGTCGGTCTGGACTCAGCAAGTTCCCTGGGACCTCAGTCCTCTCTGAGCTCCCACCGCCCCCACAGGACTCAGGGGTGGTCTTCACGACAGGAACTCTGAAGGCCGGGAGGTAGGAAAGTGCCGAAGAGGCGGGCTCAGGTCGCCTCTTCCCTGAGCCCCCACCTGCAGAGGCAGCAGGGCCCTGGAGGTGCTCCTAGGGAGCCAGTGGGCTTTCCTGCCCACCTGGGGGGCTTCACCCGGCAGCAGCCCTGGAAGGCGCTGCCCCTCGTTCTGCAGGAGGACCACGTTGGGTGGCAGGGCTGGGGTGAGGCCTGCAGGCCCCTGCCCTTGGTCCCCACGTGGCTTCCTGGCAGCTGGCGGGTCTCGGCTTCCTGCGTGTTCAGAGCCGCCTTCCCCAGAAGCCTCTCCTGTCCGAATTCCAGCTCTCCGTACGTCCCAGGGGCAGGCATCTCCAGTCCACACGAGTGGAGTCTCTTCGCTGCACAGCCTGGGCGCTGGGACTGGGGACATGCACCCTCCAGCTCTTCCTCGGACCTGTCCCCAGCCACAAGTGCAGACAGGTCGCTTTGGAGGGAGAGCAGCAGAGGCCCGGGAACTTGAGGAGGAGTGGGGGAGTGAAGCTGGTCTCCATCCAGGAGGCGAGCCAGGCCCCTGGAGGTGATGTGGGAGAGGAAAGCCAGGAGGCACCCCCCACCCCCACCCCACCCTCCTCACCTGCAGCGTCAGGGACCTGGGGGCGTCCCTGCCATCAAGGGCCAGAGAATCTGCGTCGCACCACATTCTGTTTTTGCTTTTGGAAAGTACTTCATATTTTCAGAAAGACTGGACTGTTTTGAGATTGGAAAGGAAAGGGGCTCTCCTGTAAAGGTCTGAGACTGCAGTGAGGTGGTGGGCATGGACAGATGCCAGCAACGGCTCTCAGAGAAGCGGTGGGTGGGGTCTGGTGTCACCTCCAGGGAGAAGGTTCCCAAACGGCTGAAGTCTGAGTCCGCACCCAGCGCTCTGCTCTGGGAATTCGGACGCATCCCAAGAGAAGTCCAGCCTCTTTAATTACAAGAGCAGGGAAAACACAAATTGTACCAAACGTGCAATTTTTAGAAGCACAGAAAACACAGCGTTTTCCAATACACAACCAAGCTGCCCATGCAAACCTGTGCCAACTTCTTTCTCTGCCTAACCTTAAATCCTAACCCTAGCATCTTCTCACCGCAGGGAGTATGCAGCATTAAAACAATTATGCTTTATTTTCTGCTCAAAAAGCTGAACTTGTTATTCTGGACAAACAAGCATTTGCAGAGTTGAAGGAGGTGATTCTTAGAGTACACATAACTTACCAGTAAAGTAGAAACTTCTACTAGTGAAGATCAAAACAATTTAAACTAGTTCTTATCACTGACTTTAAGATACACACTGAGGTTTGAGAATGTCTTAAAAGGTGAGTTTTATGAAGAGCCAGGCAATGTCATTTTTCCTGCAAGATCCCATACTTGTGTTCCCTTTGTAGTATTCACCAAAGCTCAATCTGGTAGTACTTTTTTCCTGTGATTACAAGTACTATTTTAATGCACTTATAATTTTAAATACCTACACTTATTCCCTTAATGCTCCCAAAGTAAACCAAGTCAGATACCATCAATCACATCAGACATCACGCAAAATGAACTACGGGGTCACTGTTGTTCACCGTCCTCAAGATGGGATCAGTCTTGGACAGCAGGAGGCAGGGCCTGCAGGCTGACTCAGACGCGCCTGCCCAGCAGCAGACGGTGTCCGTCTGGCCCTCGCCGCCTCCCGGCAGACACAGGAGCGCCAGGTAAGGCAGCTTGTGCACGCTGGTCTCCACACCACAGAGGATGCTTCGTTTGTGCCAAAGTGAAGCCTGCAGGCAAAAGCGGGTGTTGAAAACATCTGAGTTTCCCTCTTCAGGGATTGTGAGAAATCTTTGAATTTGTCTTCAGTTAAATACCAAGGCCAGGCACAAAGACCACTGGGTCTGTATTTCTAAAAATGAATAAAGCCCACTGGAAGAGAAAGATGCCTGGGCTCAGAGCTCAGCCTCAGAACCAGGCTTGAAAATAACCAAGTTAAGATCTCTAGTTTTATGTATTGTTTTGCCTCATCTTTCAGCTTTGACGACCTCAGTTCCCAGATCAGGGACTGAGCCCAGGTCACAGGAGTGAATGCACCGCATGGTAACCACTGGACTGCGAGGGAGCTCCCTCACTCACAATTTCTAATTTAGAAGTTGATCTCTGCTATTTTCCAGCAAAACAGATAAACAACTGACAAAATCAAGGTACAAACATAAAATGAAAAACAAGAGAAACACAAGCCAGGATATAAATTCTGGATAACAGATGACAATGCAAAAAACACAAACATAATGGGTTTCTAAGTGGACCAGGAGTTCTTTGTGAACAAATGAGCTGGAGGTTCATCACCTTAAACAGTATTCAAGGATTTGTTCAAGTCCTAGAAAGTGTACTGAGATGACGAAAAATGTGTAGTTGCCCTCAGGAAAAGCTAACCATTTACAAATATTTATTGAAATTTCCCCAAATTGCCTATAGCTCCTAATTGAAAATCCATGAGGTTAATGCAGCTATAAACTCTCTGAGATGCTGGTGAGTTTTCTACTCTTTATGTCTCTGTTAGTGTTTATTTTCACTGCTGGTACAATTTCCAGATTGGCTTCTTTAGTAAGTTGGTGCTTTATCCATATGTAGCTACTCGTCTTGGGGTTAAAATTATCAGTGGGTTGGGTGACTTATCCACGATGTCACAGAAGTGAACCGCTCACCTTTAGAAGAGCTCCTCCCTCTTTTCAATTATCTAGTTTGTTTAACTCTCAACTAGGAGACACCTGGGTTCCAGAACTCTCCTCCGTGAGCCCAAACCCCTGCCCGCACGGCCTCTGCAGTGAGGGGCAGCTCCTCTGTTACCAAACATCACAAACAGCAGAAAAAAAAGCCCCAAATGAGAAGCCAAGGAAAGGATGAAATTGCCGAAAAGACAAGCTAGAAAGGAAACATTCATGCTTCTTGCTCTCAAGCACAGTCTCTACCCCAAGAACTTGTCCCTAACCCGTTTATTTCCTAGGGAGAAACCAAACAACTCCAGGCTTACTTGTGGAGGAAAATGAATTCAAAATCTAACTTATCGTTCAATTATCTGAATGTGTGGGCAAGTTTCTATGTGCTCCTCCCACTGTGTATCCTTAAAACTTCTGCTATCGTCAGAGTGGAAAACTTTTTTTTCTGAGGTTGCCTGTTTTTCCCTGGAGGCGGTGTTTGTGGGCCAGTGTGACATACTCCTTTTTCTGGATAAAGTTAGGTCATAACAAGACCTGTTCCCAAGCTGCCCTTGATACTGTAAATAGAAAAGGTAAATAAAACAAAAATTTTTATATCACGCATATAATCCATCTTGACAAGAAATGTGGTGACTTTGGTCATGTAAATGTTTATATCCTGACTTGTGAAAAGTTGGGAAAGTTCAGGTGTCCTTGAGGTTCAACTAGAAAGAAAACCGATAAATGGAATGAACGTAGCAGCTGGAGGGAAGGAGCCCACACTCCTGAGACCTTCCTAGTTCACAGATAAGTCTGTGATGTAAAAACACGCACAGCACACCAACGTGGAGAGCATTTAGTGGAATGTGCAAAATCCCCGTGTTCGCAAGTGACCACATTTGGGACTACAGCTAGACATTTATTTCCAGGTTTGAGTCAGACTCACAGGGATGCACACACATCCCTTCAATTTGGGGGCTTATGAATCATGTTTTCCATTCAGTGACGTACATCCAGGACTCCCTCTCCTCCCCTCTCCTGTCTCACCAACATTCTGATTATCTCCTTCTGGGCTGGTCCAGTGCGCAGTGAATACTGAACTCAGCCATGAGGAACAGCTTGGGGCAGTCGCTTAAGAGTAATCTTCCTTCTGAAGACCTCACACCAGAACTGCACATGCAGTTATAAATTAGGGCGGGGAACCCAGTGCTAATAGCGAGGTTCTCTAGTTGTGCACCAGCAAGAACGATGAGACAGACAATCCTGGCTCCAGTGTATCCTCTGCTGAGTGTCTACACTGACAGAGATACCTGTATGTCGCCTTAATGAGGCTCTGCATGTGACGTGCGCACATGACAAAACCCAATCCGCCTGAAAAGGTCTTCTGACAGAAAATGCAGTCAGCATAATGTTCACAGAGATTGACTTTATTTTACCTTATAGTTGCATTTTTAAAAGCTTCAGTAAACTTAATGATTTTTTAAAAAATCAAAGATACCAACACATTTTTCATGGTCCAAATATGATAGTAAATAAAACAAAAATTTTTATATCACGCATATAATCCATCTTGACAAGAAATGTGGTGACTTTGGTCATGTAAATGTTTATATCCTGACTTGTGAAAAGTTGGGAAAGTTCAGGTGTCCTTGAGGTTCAACTAGAAAGAAAACCGATAAATGGAATGAACGTAGCAGCTGGAGGGAAGGAGCCCACACTCCTGAGACCTTCCTAGTTCACAGATAAGTCTGTGATGTAAAAACACGCACAGCACACCAACGTGGAGAGCATTTAGTGGAATGTGCAAAATCCCCGTGTTCGCAAGTGACCACATTTGGGACTACAGCTAGACATTTATTTCCAGGTTTGAGTCAGACTCACAGGGATGCACACACATCCCTTCAATTTGGGGGCTTATGAATCATGTTTTCCATTCAGTGACGTACATCCAGGACTCCCTCTCCTCCCCTCTCCTGTCTCACCAACATTCTGATTATCTCCTTCTGGGCTGGTCCAGTGCGCAGTGAATACTGAACTCAGCCATGAGGAACAGCTTGGGGCAGTCGCTTAAGAGTAATCTTCCTTCTGAAGACCTCACACCAGAACTGCACATGCAGTTATAAATTAGGGCGGGGAACCCAGTGCTAATAGCGAGGTTCTCTAGTTGTGCACCAGCAAGAACGATGAGACAGACAATCCTGGCTCCAGTGTATCCTCTGCTGAGTGTCTACACTGACAGAGATACCTGTATGTCGCCTTAATGAGGCTCTGCATGTGACGTGCGCACATGACAAAACCCAATCCGCCTGAAAAGGTCTTCTGACAGAAAATGCAGTCAGCATAATGTTCACAGAGATTGACTTTATTTTACCTTATAGTTGCATTTTTAAAAGCTTCAGTAAACTTAATGATTTTTTAAAAAATCAAAGATACCAACACATTTTTCATGGTCCAAATATGATTCCACATATTTTCTTTAGCAAAGTCATTTGTAATAGATTTTTCATATTTATATTCTTAGCTAATCATATGCATCTTCTCTCTATACAGATGCCATCAATTAGTCTGTCTACTGAATTCTGAAGGGGGCAGGGAAGAAAGATGTACATTTAGTGGTAGCTGTTTAAAGAAAAAAAAAAAACACTGGTTTTTGGAAGTGGAAATTTTATTGTCATCAAATTATCCCCCACTGTTGCAGATGGGGGAGCAAAGGGAGGAATTGCTGGGGCTCTCACAGGCTGCAGCCTGGCCCGTCCCCGGCCTGAGCCACTGTGGGGAAGAGCCGAGCCACTCAGCGACACTGACGCACCCATGGCCACCACCCTGGGACAAAGACGCGGACAGGAGAATGGCAGGAGAGTGTTTCTATGGCGATTTCATTTTAAGGTTTTTCATTCATAAAAAAGTGCTGAAACACAGTGTTTTCCACTTAAGTGAAAAAGAAAAGATTTCATTATCTTCCGAGTGTTGCATGGAATATTTTGTAGATCAGATTTTCCCATAGCTCAAAATCAGCCAACAGACCCGCTCACAGAAACATTTCACAGCCTTTGCTTTTCAAAGATGCACCTAGAAAAACTTCTTGAAGGAGTGAAGGAGTGCCTCAGCCCAGGAATGAGCAAATGAGCACAGGACTCAAAACACAAAGGGTGAACCAGAGGTCCTCAGGTTGGCTGGCATGCTCACAGGGTGACAGGCTGGCTGCAGAATTATTCACATGTGACCGTATTATCCACCGAAAGCATGCACCAGGGGAAGAGACAGGGGTCTGGATGTCCGTGGCTTGGACAGCTAGCCAGAATAAATAAAGCACGTTGAAGGTGGGTGGGCTGGAAACACCGTGCAGCCACTGGTAACAATCAGCCCTGATGTTTGCCTCGGCTTCTGCGCACTGGAGCGGGCGCTGGGCGCTGCCTGCCGGGCACAGAAGGGGAGTGGGCAGGGGACCCGGGCTGCCTGGAAGCTTCCACACACACAGAGTTAAACAGCGAGGGCTTCACAGCAATTGCTTTTTGGCCCTTAAGCAATGCTTTTTAATTAGTCTGAAATGTTAATTGTTCCTGCAACCAACTTAGAATAGAAATATATTTAAATAAATAATTTTTAGGGATTGTTGGCATTTATGATTCTTTGATATACTGTCTGAGCAGCTAGAGTTCATGTCAGGAAGAAGTAAATATCCAGGCTTGTTAAGCCTAAATACCTCTGGTTTTACACTGGAAACATTTTTGAAGAAGAAAATCTCTCTCTTTTTTTTTTACATTTTAATTTATATTACTTTAAACGACTGTAGAAATCTTTTGCTATTTCCTTATCATATGTTAAAAAAATGACTATCTGATTTAGTTGGTTTATCTCTCATAATTTCTACTCTAGCTCTGAAATCAACACGGTTTTAATTCCTAAGGCTCATGACATACGACACCTGCCGGGGGACTGGGCAGTTGTTTAGTGGTTAGTACCTTTCTCAGCACTTCAGAAACACCCAGTGTCTCCCAGGTGAACTTCACTGTAGCTTCTAGGTATCAGTAGTTATTTTTTTAAAAGAAAAAATGGATTAATATGTTGAAATCCAGGAGCTACTAAATTATGTAAGGTTTTATGCCTTATCACATGATTTGGCAAGGTAAAGCTTCTTTTCAAGTGAGGGGCACCCTTCATCTGGGACTGACAAGCTCAGGGAGGGGCCCACACCTTCCTCCCTGGCCTGCTTCCTTGAATCACGGCTGGAGGCACAGCTATTTAGTTTTCCAGGGACCCAAAGAACCGAGGTTTTCTTCAAGGCCCACCACGGGAGTGTCATTCAGAGTGTAGTATTTTTGGACACTGTCAACAGTCTCTAGTCATTAGACATTTTCTAACACATCTTCCATCAAAGATGTAAATTAAAAAAAAAAAACCACAATCAAAAGGCTGTATTTTTATTTTAGAAAAAGGTGAAACATGAAAATTTCAAGACCAATCAAGACATGCTTAGATATGGCTTAAATCTAAGCTGTCAGACCTGACTGACTGTCCTTGGAGAAACACCACAAATATACATCCACCATCAATGACCATAACCTCAAATTCCACTTTTTCCATTAGAATAATCAAGGAACACCATTCAGAAATAATATTACATCCTGCATTTTATTCAATTCCATATGACAAAAATAGGAACCTAGACTAAGACATCCATTTCAATCAGTAGATGTGTCAAGCCACAGATTTCGTCATAAAAAATACTGGATCTGGGTAACAACTCTGCACTGGTTCAGGGAGGGCCTGGCCCTGCACGGCGCTGCAATAGAAAAATAGTGTCTCTCCACCGTGCGGAGGGACAGCCTCACCCGGACACAGGCCGGGCAGTCTCACTGCCCGCTGCGAGCCGCCTTATGTACAGCACTTTACATTTCTCTTTTCTCACGGTATATACACATCTTTCTGGGAGGACAGAGCACTACATGGTACCAAATACGACCCCCCCCAAAAAAAATCACACCAAAAGGGACACAGATAAATAATAACATTCACTGCTGAAACACAGCGACACCGAGCACCTGTTTTCTCTTCCCGACACGGGGACACCCTCACCCATCCTGGGAGAAGAGAAGGTTCCCGGGGCACTCCATCCCATCTCTGTGGGAAACAGTGGGAGAGTTCCGTGTTTTTTTTCCAACAGAAACCACTGCTAGGTCTGCTTATCTGTGAGGCTCTGAAACTCTGCTCAGTGACACAACGTGGTCTGCGCTTGCTGGGGCTATGTTAGGAAGATTGTTCTAGAGCTTGGTCTCTGCTGAGGCGGCCGACTGCCCGCCTCCTTCCTCGAGGCTCGCCTCCCGGCACTGTCCCCGGGCACGATGACCAGGGGGACCGCACAGTAGGAGGAGGTCTCGCTTTCAGACTCCGGCACACGTGCAGCACCCAGAATGAGGTAGAACACACCATCTGTCCACACTGCCTGGCTCAGCTGAGCCGCTTGCACCTGCCCGGGGCCCCTCCCTGACTCGGGGCAGCTGACCGTCACCAGCACAAGCCTGCACTTCCAGTGACTGGACCACAGTGCGCTTCGTTTGCATCTGAGAAGGTAATAAATAAGTCAGAAACCCAGGAAATGTCTCAGTTGTGATGGATTATACTGCCCGACACCCGGCACCTCTCGGTTTATTGGACACAACGCCAGGCCTGCAGGCAGTCGGGACCTGGTCCGCGGGCGTGCGAGGAAGCAGCAGAGGAGACGGCGAGATCACACCTGCGCGGCAGCTGCTTGCTGCCCCCCTCTCGGCTTGTGTTGGTGTCACAGCCCTGAGACAAGTTCACCAGAGTTTTGAGTTTTGTTGGGGGTGGTCAAGCTTTTAAATGGGCTTTCTAGAAAAGTTAAATCACTCACTCAATGTAAGAAATGGCAGGCCCTAGTTTACTGAGGAACTGACAAGTCCTGGTGGTTTTCCTGGTTAAGGAGCACAGATTTCTCATATCATTTGACCTAAGACCGTAATAGCTTTTTTTTTTCTTTTTCCTTCAATCAAAGTACTATTTATAAAATGCTTTACATCTTTTAAAATTTTCAAATTATAGACAAACCTCTCTAATACAAAATACTAAAAGTGCAATAGTATAAATTAAGAGTTTGCAACCACATTATACAAACATTACCTTTTTATTGTACAGCTTTGATAATGTGAAATATTTACTCACAACTGTTATAACGTTGTGAATAATTCACGGTGATGTCTGTCTGTGACTTGTTCCCAATCGCTGGGCTACAGACCACACTAGAGACCACTGTCCACATAGCAGCTACAGACATTTAAATTAAAAAAAAAAAAAAAAAAAAAAAGGCTTGTTACTGACAGGTGCTTGCACACGAAAAGCATGCTGTTTCCTAACAGAACTTCTCAATTTTGCCTGCATGGAAATCACCCACTTATTTATAGTAAAACAAATCTTGCTTTAAAAAAAAATTCACATAGCCAGATGTATTCTGCAGTACAAAAGCTCCTGTTACAGTCAGGCTGCATTGTCTGTGACCCGCATCATCTGAACGTCATAAATACTACAGGTGAAGGTGCTGTGCGGGACCGGCGTCGGGCACGCTGGACCACGTCATTGAGATGAGAGTTGTAAAGACAGAGTTCAAGTTTCTAACTAATTCCAACAAGACCACTGAACGAGTTTCCCTGGCACGGGGCGGGCTCTGGAGGGATGGAATGGTTGTGGTCTGAGCCCCTTCAGCTTCCAAGGCGGCTCTCGGAAGACGTCTCTTTCTGACTCAAATCTATCTCCAAGGTTGCAGAGTTCCCAAGTTCACCTCGAAAGGCGCAACCAGGCAGTGCAGGAGGCCACCTCAGGCAGCCACCTGGTGACGTCTTTCCCGCTCCAGGTGAATTGAGACGGAGACCCACAGGGCAGGGACTTGGCTAGTTAATCCCAATCTCCTTGTTATCCTCAATGAACCGTGTGAACGGCCGGCTGCCTCCCGTGTCCGAGTTGGCTTTGTCCAGCCCTGCGATGGGCGGGCTGCTGCCTGGACGCGCCTTGTCCATCCCGGCGGCCAGGGAGCCCAGCGGGGGGAGGGGCTCCCTCCGAGACTTACGGGGAGCTGGGGGAGGCCTCCGTTCTGGATGACGGAGATCTCGTTGTTCTTCATGGCCAGCCCGTTGGTGATGGCAGCAGCATACTGATTCCAAAAGCTGGGGTCCACGTTCATGGCCCGTGCGGCCAGATCCTTCTGGAACATCTCTGAGAACTTGAGGGCGTCGCCGCCCAGCAGGGCCATGGGGTTCTCTACCGACAGGCGGCGGCCACGCCTGGCGGGAGCGTTGTTCCACATGTGGGTGCCCATGTGCACCTGTGGGGACAGATCCACACCCAGGCGTGAGCATGCCCAGCCTCCGGTTACAGGGCATCCGGGGCCAGGGGGCGCTTCCAGCTCCTTTCCGTCCCCTCCTCCCCAGCCTGAGCATTCATCTGGGACAACAAACTTGTTAGGTGAGGTTTTCTGGACATCTGAGACGTGAACCTGCAACACTCTTTTCATCAAGTACAAGGCAAGCTGACCGATGAGCTGATGGACACTCCTATTAGTTCGCAGCTGGAGAGCATGATTTCCCCACTAAGGTGTCAGACCCACAGGCCACCTGGAGGGTCCCAAAGCTCCCCCCACACCCAGATCGTCTTCTGTTCAGAACTCCTGCCTTTCCTGTGCCTCTTTCTCTGGTTTTCTCCCCAACCCAGAGGGAACGTCTGGGCACCTGTGGTCAGCAAGGATCTCAGGTGGCCTTCAGGAAGTGGAAGCCATGTCCACAGTGCCTACTGAAGGGGGTCACTGAGACCCCACACGCAGCTAACCTGGGCTGGAAAGCAGCACGCTGGCCTGAATGGCTCCATGGTGCTGGCCATACACCCTGCCTCCAGGGAAGACGGGCTGCCCGGCTACTGTTTGCCCCTGGCCCTCGGGCTGGGAAGCTTCTGCCAAATGCCCACTGGGCCCTCTTGGCAATCACGTGAACAAACCCACAGGTCAAAGCCCTGGCCTCTGGACAGGATCAGTGAAGCTTGCGCCACGTGGAAGCATTTAAAAGCCTAGCTATTTTGGTGCCAGTGACCCACTGGACTCCGGGCAGCAAGTGTGCATCTCCCCAACACCCTGCAGCCGCTCAGGTGGCACCAGCTTCTCAAGGGGAAGCCAGACCGGCATGGAAGGCAAGCTCCTCGCTAGGCCCTGGACGTGCGTGGGAGCACCACATGGAACACGGGTCCCTGGGCACACACGCAAGGCAGACTCGCCATAACACTCATAGACACGGCACACGCACGCTCTCTTGGGGGTATCCTTCAGCCAGGGCCATAGGAGGCGAGGGGGCTCCCGGGCGACCCTCACCTTGAGGTTGCCCTTGGTGGTGAAGGCTCTCCCGCAGATGGTGCAGCCAAACGGCTTCTCCCCAGTGTGGGTGCGCTCGTGGATCTGCAGGGCGCTGGCCGAGGAGAAGGTCTTCCCGCATGATTGGCAGTTGTGCTGCTTGGGGGTCCGGCGCGGTGGGGGGGCCAGCATGGGCGCGAGGCTGGGGCTCATCACTGTCGGGGGCCCGGGGGGCACCTGGACGGCAGCCGGCAGCGGCGGACCCTCGGCCAGCAGGCCGGCCTTGCTGTGCCCGTTCACTTCCGTTTTGATGGTGGTGGGCGTGGAGCCAGGGCCCAGGCTCGGGGTGCCCTGGCTGGGACCTAGAGCAAAGTTGGGGTCAAGCAACTGGGGAGGCAGCTCACGCAACCTGTGGGTCAGTAAGTGCTGCTTAAGTTACCCAGCGTGGAGCAGCCGCGCCCGCAGGCCGCACACACGAACGGCCGCTCCTTGGTGTGGCTGCGGAGGTGGATCTCCAGGGCGCTCCTGCAAGCAAAGGGCTTGGCACACACACGACACACAGTGCTCGCACACTTACCCCGATCGCGGCTCAGGAACAGCAGGCTAAAGGGGGCCTCCTCCTTGATGGCCGGCCGGCCCGGGTGGGTGGCCGTCAGGTCCAGTGCCCCTCCATTCTCGGGGCCGGGGGGTGGGCTGTCCGGCTTCTCCGTCTTCAGCTGGCTCTCCTGGGGCTCCTCCTGGGCGCCAAGACCCGGGGACTTGGAGGGCAGGCTCTCGCTGTTACTGTTCCCTGGTGACAGGGCCTGCAAGGAGGAGGACGACTCAGACAGGGCCGGGCTGCCCGCACTCCGGCTCTCCAGGTCGCCCACGGCCGAGGACGAGTCGTTGCTCAGATGGTCACTCTCCCCAGACCCATTCTCCAGGGACTTGAGGGCGCTCAGCTGCGGGCAGCTCATGACCGAGTCCATCATCTTCATCTGGTTCTCCAGGGCGGCGATGCTGGAGATGACGGAAGGCGGGGAGGGTGGGCAGGAGCCCGAGAAGGCCAGCAGCGGCTTGTTGGGGTCGCCGGCCGCGTCCTTCAGCTCAGCGTCATCCTCCAGGGAGTTGTCGTCCATGTCGTCGTCGCAGGCGCTCAGGGCCTCTGCAGCCTTGTCGTCGTAGGGCAGCGCGGCGTCCATGGCGTCCTGGAAGCCCTCGGGCAGTGGCGTGTTGGGGATCTGGCCCCCCATGTGCATGCGGATGTGCTGCTGAAGCACCACGGCGTTGGTGAACTTCTTCTGGCAGATGGGGCAGGAGTGCTGCACGCGCAGGGGCGGCTTGGCGCGGTGCACGCCAAAGTGCGTCTTCAGGTTGCCCTTGGTGGTGAAGGCACGCCCGCAGATCTTGCACTTGAAGGGCCGCTCGCCCGTGTGCGTCCGGTAGTGCATCTTCAGGGCGCTCTGGCAGCTCAGCACGCGGTGGCAGATGACACACTGGTTGGGGTCTGTCATCTTCTTGTCTATGTTCTCCACCAGCTGCTGCAGCTTGGAGGTTTCGGACGTTTGCATAGAGTCGAGCAGGCCTCCGAAGGGGAACTTGGCCTTAAACGGCTCGGCCCCGGCCGGGAGGACCGGGCTGCAGAGGCCTGGGGATGCGCCGCTGTCCGCTAGGGCAGATGTGGTGGAGACCTGCCCCACCGTGGCCGGGGGGTCCCCTCCCCTGGCGTTCTGTCTCTTATACAAAGATGACGCACTGGTTGGGGTCTGTCATCTTCTTGTCTATGTTCTCCACCAGCTGCTGCAGCTTGGAGGTTTCGGACGTTTGCATAGAGTCGAGCAGGCCTCCGAAGGGGAACTTGGCCTTAAACGGCTCGGCCCCGGCCGGGAGGACCGGGCTGCAGAGGCCTGGGGATGCGCCGCTGTCCGCTAGGGCAGATGTGGTGGAGACCTGCCCCACCGTGGCCGGGGGGTCCCCTCCCCTGGCGTTTGTGCAGGGCAGGCTCACAGGCTCGGTCTTGGGCAGGGAAGATCCACCGGGCGCTGGCTGCGGGGATGCTGCAGCCACTGAGACACCTGGCTCGGAGCTGGTCAGGCCTGGGGACAAAGAGGGGCACTCACTGGACGCGGGCGAAGGCCGCTGCGGGGAGCGGCTGGCGGGGGTGAGGCTGGGGGAGTCCACGTAGCTGCCGACGCCCATGCCTGGGAGGGTGGGCGGGAGCTGCAGCCCCACCGAAGTGGGCACAGTGGGCAGCGCCGGCTTGCTGTCCAGCCAGGTGGTGACTGGTTTCTCTGGCGGCAGCGACATCCCGTAGGGAATCCCGGAGCAGGTGGGCACGTTGTCCAGGTACTCGGGCACCGGGTAGGGGTTCATCTGGATGTGGGGGTACTTCTCCTTGTGCCTCTGGAAGTGCACCTTCAGGTTGCCCTTGGTGGAGAAGCGGTTCCCGCAGATGTTGCACTTGAAGGGCCGCTCGCCCGTGTGCGAGCGCAGGTGGATTTGAGGCACCGGGTAGGGGTTCATCTGGATGTGGGGGTACTTCTCCTTGTGCCTCTGGAAGTGCACCTTCAGGTTGCCCTTGGTGGAGAAGCGGTTCCCGCAGATGTTGCACTTGAAGGGCCGCTCGCCCGTGTGCGAGCGCAGGTGGATTTGCAGGGCGCTGTCGCTCCCGAACACTTTGGCGCAGAACCTGCACTTGTGCTTGAAGAAGGGGTCCTCAGTGCTGGCCTTGGGCTCGAACACCGACACGTTGGGGGGCTTGCCCTTGCGGTGCTTCATGAGGGCCGACAGGGGGTCCAGCGCGTTGGCCGTGGCCGCGATGCTGACCAGCGGGTTGGGGAAGATGACGCTGCTGGCGGAGGTCTGAGGTAGCAGTGGGCTTGGCAGGCTGGCTGCGGAGCTGAGCAGCGGCTGTCTCTTATACACATCTGGCTTAAAGATCTGAGCAGAACCTGGCAAGGCAGAACACAGGCAGCAGTTAGGAGGGAGAAAGCAAGCAGAACAATCTGGAAAGGCAAGCCAGGTGGATACAAGATCACAGGGATGCTGGCACAATCCCCACACCTGGACCACAGTACTCAGGAGCTTCCTCCACACCCCTCCACTTCACTCTTCTCCTGCAGTCTGACAGACCTTGGAGATCTGTTCATTCATGCCTCTGCTTAAGACCTTTCAGTGATTTCCTGCCACTGTGAGCGTTTTAGACCAGGCCAGAGAGCCTCGGGAGGAGGGGTCCCCGCTTGTCTGTGGCCTGGCTGATGTCAAGCCCCAGTATCTTACTAGACCAGCCATGACCCTTCTTTTGCAGCCAGTCCTTCACATCCTTGGGCCTTGAAACCATTTAGAACAGAAATAAATGTCTTTGACCTTCATAAACCTCAAAAGCATGCCTAACAGTATAATGCAGTGCATGTGCTATTAATAACATTTAGGTATCAGCCTCCATGTTTTCCACTTAGAGGACAAAAAAAGGCGGCGGCCGCCACGCCACCGCCCGGGCCCGCCGCGCCCGCGGCCCGCGAGGTCTGCGAGAACTGCGCCACGGCCACCTTGGTGCTCAGGAGGGTCTCCAGGGTCACGTTGGTGCTGGGCATGCCGTAGGCGGCCCCCGGGGCTGGCTCGGGGCCTGGCGGCGGAGGCGGCTGCCCCGCATGCGCCGCGCCCGGGCCCTGGAAGCCCTTGTCCGCGGGCGCGCCCACCTCCATGGGCTCGTCCTCCCGCTCGGGTGCCCTCGCCTCCGCGGCCTCCCCGCCCTCCGGGGCCGCTGCCGTCGCCGCCGCCGCCTCCTCGGTGGCCTCGCTGTCCGCGCGCTCGCTGGCCGAGCTGGCCGGGGACGCCTCGGGGAAGTCCTCGGAGGGCGGGGCGGGCTCATCCTCGCCCACGATTAGCACCAGCGGGTTCTTGGTGCAGGCCTCCTTGTGCGCCAGCAGGTCAGCCCACTTGAAGAATTCGGCGCAGCACTTGTCGCACACGTGTGTGTCCTCGCCTCCGCTCCGGCTCTCGTTGCCGCTGTCCGCGTCCTCGGCGCCCTCCCCGGGGGCTGCTGGAAAAGCAAGACATTACATCAGCCTGGCCTCAAGAGACAGCCCGCCCTCCATCTCAAAATTTGGCACATGAGTAAAATCAATATTTTTTATTCTGTACAAATTACCCCACTTCAACATTTCTGACGTCCTGGCGTGTGTATTCTATGACTCTTTCTAGCTAGCTAATCATTTTCTTAGCACAATCCATCAAATTATGAGGTTCTATCAATTGTGGATACTGCTTCTTAATGAAATTCCATAGAAGCCATTGATTTCCAATATTTTCATACAATCTGCAGCCACCCTGTCTGTTGGGTACAAAGCCAGCCTTCGATGGGCTCATTAGGCTCCCCTACCATCCGGCTTCCTCATTTCCAGCAAAATCAGAGATGCCTTTGCCAGTTCGCTTAACATTGCTAAACTAATCTGTAACCTTTCAAACTCACGTCAGCACCTGACAGGGGAGCCGGCTGCAGCCTCTCTCCTGGGCTCGGACCACAGAGATTTATTATCTTTATGCTGCGCGGAGACATTACAGATTTAATGTAATTCTACAGAACCTTTCAAATCAATGGGCATTTATCTCATGGAGGAAATTCCAGCTAAATACTTTCATTTGTAAATATAACAAAGAATATATAAGCAATTCTTACATCTCTGCTCAGAAAAACAATCTCCCCGACTTGCAGTTCGATCAACACATCAATCCTGTATCTTTTTAGCGGGTGCACTTGCCTCCAGATACAGTACGTTTCTACATTTCAGGATGCACCAAACGAATACCATCAACATAGTCTGTGCCTAAAATTAATCATGTTTAATACAATTAATTGCCTCTGTCAGATGCAATATTTCTTGGCAAAATGAACCAAAATTATATGTTACTGTTACTAGCCAATCGTGTCCCACAGATTGTTAACAAACTAGAAATTATATATTTAAAGTTCATTTATGTTGACATGTTTAACATGAGAACGTTGTAGTCAGACACACTTTTTGTACCTACTTTCATCTATTCACATAGAAAGACTTAGCAAATTATATGCTTGTGCCATGGTGGAAACCCTCTAATTGGTTACACATGTTTAATTACTGTTGTAGGCAGCGACTTGCCGACTCCCGTTACCCTCTTGTGCCGAACAACAACCCTGTTTAATGAATGATTCTCATTCACACCTGATCAAATAAATAGCTATACAGGAAGGAGAAACCAACATCCGAGGACATGCCCAGCTCCTACTTTCAGGGGGGCTGGGGTGACAGGCCCCCCTCAATGGGGTGCTCAGGCTCCCTGTGCCGGCCTGGGTAACACTGCCTTGCAACTGCTTTTTGTCAACTTGCAGATGGAGTGACAGCGACAAATCACCTGACAGAAACAAGTGACAGCCTCGAGCCGGCCCTTTGTTGTCATGCGCGGTGGGGTGTGAGTGCCACGCATCCTCAGGTCCCCATCCCCGAAAACCATTTACTGTTGAAACATCAACGCATGGATTTTCTGTGAAGCCTCCATGTTTTCTTGTTTAGGGTTTTAGGGAAAGAAGGATTCGGCACTGATCTCAGTAAAGAAATCTGACTTGTAAAAAATATCCTGTGAAAACATTTAGTCCCCCGCTAGAGAAGAAAATAAAACTACAATTCGAGGTTGGTCGGCTGCTCTCCACAAGACTGCTATTTCCAGGTAATTTATACGTGCCTTTAAAAAATTATTAGCAGTGTTCAATTAGCATTTTCTTAACTGGCTCAACCATTTGAAGGGGAAAAAGTTAGAGCTGCAGCCCATAAAGACCTGCTAGACTTTTAAACGAAATTCAGTGCTAAAGCTCAGACTGCAAGGAGTCTCCTTACTGCACAGAGGCAGGAGTGGAATCGGTGTCTGTAATGAGGTCGAGTGTAGCTGGAAGCAAAGACGTGGCTGATTTATACTGCAGATAGCAGCGTTAACAAAATAAATACTTGGAGTACTTAACTTTGCTCTATGTATGCAAAATCTGATCTGAAACTCGCAAAGGTTATGGAACAGGGCAGGAAAAAAGCCTCAACTCTTCAAGTAAATAATTTCTTAATGATAAGAAAACATGGGCTATCTCACATTTTAGTTCACCTATTTTAAAAAGGCAAAGAATCTCTACAATTTGTTTATAACAGTGGGTTGTTCTTCTGCAGACCCACATATTAAAAAAAGCACTAGTAGACATTTTAAAAAGTTCATCTGCATTAAGCAGTCAAGTTGGAATCAGTGTTATACTGTATCATAAATCGTATAATTATCAGAACACAAAATATTCTAAAAGTTAATTTTAACACTTTAAAGCTATGATATAAAAGGCCAGCCATAGTCTTCATAGAGTTTTAATTTTAATATTTTTAAAAAAGAAAACTACAAAAAAGAGAATTAAGAAACCCAAATAAATCTCTATTTACTTTAAAGATACATTTTTACATTTCCATTGACTTTTTTCATGTGCTAAGTATGTGGGGTTCACCTGCAAAGCCAAGAAAGCTGGGAAGGTAATTTCTTCCTGCCCCCATTGCAGGTTAGCAAAATTATAGCTGTGTCTCAATAGTAGAAACCATGCACAGAATAATAATATTTAAGCACTATCTACCAAATAATAAGCCATTTTGTTTAAAGGAAATTGATAATTACCTAAACACAATGAAGATATTCTTGCCAAAGTAAAATAAACTTCCATTGTATGCCTCTAAAATTGAAGAAGGAAAACAAAATTGAAGAGAGGAAATCGGGTGAAAATGGCATTCTGAACATTAGGCCCTGTTAGTTCATTATGTTAATGAACCTAACAAAACAGTTGTTGGATTTTACAAGCGAAGTTTCATAACAAATTTGCCTTTTAACTAAAACATATTTTAAAAACTGCAATCAAAATCCTCAATACAGTTCATATTTCTTATTGAGGGCAAATAATTTAGAATCACCACCTATAGTTTTCTTACTGGGGCTGCATGGAATACGGTAACATGATCACTTCAATTGTTAATTTCTACTTGTTTCACTATCAAATCTGAGTGGGATTAGCATTCCATGAAAGTTATAGAGAAGCACAAATTTCACAAGACAGTCTTGAATGCAATGAATACAAATGAAAAGAGTCTAATACGTCACGTGTGGAATTGAAATTTTGGGTGCATATTTTAAGAACGTTTTTAAAGAACAACAAGCACTTCAACTGAATTGGTTGGGAGAGAAGAACCAAAGCGAGCCTGTTTCACTGGGGACAGAGCTCTTTAGAAGCAGCAAGACCGCACTTGAGTCCAGGGTGAAAGCAGCGACCTTATGTCGCGTTCGGGGTGAGACGCAAAATAAGTTGTTTTAACTTGCTTCTCGTTACAGTGGCTACACGCATCGTGTTACAACGTAGACATGCTAGTCTTGAATGCAATGAATACAAATGAAAAGAGTCTAATACGTCACGTGTGGAATTGAAATTTTGGGTGCATATTTTAAGAACGTTTTTAAAGAACAACAAGCACTTCAACTGAATTGGTTGGGAGAGAAGAACCAAAGCGAGCCTGTTTCACTGGGGACAGAGCTCTTTAGAAGCAGCAAGACCGCACTTGAGTCCAGGGTGAAAGCAGCGACCTTATGTCGCGTTCGGGGTGAGACGCAAAATAAGTTGTTTTAACTTGCTTCTCGTTACAGTGGCTACACGCATCGTGTTACAACGTAGACATGCTAATCTGGAAGTACTTATCTTTAAAAAAGTGCTTTGTATAACAAGAAAACCCTCATAGGAAAGATCTGACAGCAGCTGCAATTTTATCATATAATGTCTAAAGTCCTTTAATCCTGCCATTGTTTTAAGCCACTATTGTGTCGGATTCAACTATCTTTTAATTAAACTTACATTGGAAACTGGCTTTTGCATTCTAAAAGTAGAAGTTATTGCATCCATTTGTTGATATGGCTTTTAAGATTTTAGTTTCATGGTAAAGCCATGTCCATGAGCCACTGTAACAACAGTACAAGTTTGAGAAATTTATTTCCAATGCAATAGGAAATTCTTTCTTCCTAAAAGGGACAACTGAAAAACAAGCATGTTAACATTATCGTTACTGTCAAAATAATTTATTATTTGCATTTTGGCAGATCAACGACTTAAGAGACTTCAAACTGCAAATAGTCAGGGGCTTAGACTGTGCAAGGGTTAGAACTAGTGGAGAAAAATGCCAATCAGTGCACGCAGAAACAGAACTTAGTCAGGAATCTTCCCTTCTTGGTCAACAGGAGTATTTGGTTGAGGTTACTTTCTGCAAGTGCCACACAGTTTTGCTGGACTGACTGTCAACGAGAAGGCGCTGTTGTGAAAATAACCCTACTTTGCTAACATGAAGGATGCGCTGGCCGTGGCTGCCAGCCTGGCGATGGGGTCTGTTCTCCTGGACACAGTCAGGAGGAGGGACACGCAGGAAGCTGAAGCTATTTCAATTGGAGAGGAAATGTGCAATTAGCTTACAGCTAGCCCCACACTTACTATTTATACATGAGATTTTCAGGGTTTCTAACGCTCACCATTCAAGCACTCCTGAGCACGTGTGCCATCTAGGGTGCCACAGGAGGGGCAAAAAGCTTCCCTCGCCTTTCAGAGAGAGGCCTCCAACTAGGGAGGGCCTCAACGGCAGTATTAAAAGTACATATCTTCCCCCTTCTCACTAATACAAACACAAAAGATGTTTAACAAAAATGTCCCCTTTATAACTCTCTGGTGTGAAAGGACCTCTCCTTGCGTCATCTCTCTCTCAGCTCCGATTCCTGGTCTGCAATACAATATACAAGGATCATGTTATACAGGGATCAGGTCTTCACTGCCTGCAAAAGCGAAGGTGGTCTTCCAAGTAGAGATGACCTGGCAGAATGCTTACATGCCCAATGATCTTTTTAAGCTACAAGTAAAAAGCATCACGGTAATATTGATGAGAATATTTGCCACATGATGCTTTCCTAAAAAAATTCTAAGTGGAGTTCTCAGTAAGGCGTTTTTATTCTCTGTGTCCTGGAGGCAGTACCTTGTAAATAAGTAACCACTTACACAGAGCCGTAAACAGGTGTTTGATAATTTTGTTGATCAAGCTCAAACTTTCACCTTGATTCTGCTACACTTTTTAATTCCTCTTAACAAGAGGAGAAGCAAAAGCTGTCCCGTATGGGAAAACGGATGTTAACCTCTTCACTTTAATTAGTAACTGGGAAACAGACACGTGGGTCTCGAGGAAAGGAAACTACTTTCTCCTGTGCCTTTTCCATCTCTTAAAAATCTAAGAAGCATTTTTCAAGTTTTCCCAAATTGTTAGGAGACACTATTTTCTTGCAAATTAATTCTTTTTAAGTCCTTATGATAGCTTTGAATCCCATAAAGAAAGATGAATTATCACATACTGAGCCCAAGCTGTGAAACAGGAGGAGACAAATAGAGACCCCTACTGTGTTTAACAATGTAGAAGAAATTCCAGACGCGATAGAAAAATTTTGTCCTTTCCCTAGACCTCCAAGCGTGTGCGCTCAGAGCCGGACAGCGGAGGGCGCTCGCGCCTCGCCCAAGCCGCGCTGACCCGCAGGCCGGCTTCCGCCGACTCAGTGGCCCACGCCTCAAATGTGTTAAGGACGGACCACCTGTGGCACAGGCACCAAACGCCTTCTGTTTGAAAGGTTTGCGGGTTCTCCTCTGCGGGGTGGAGCACCGGGGAGGGAGAACACTGTTTCCTTTATGGACGCGCGCAGCTGGAAAGCAGCCACAACGTTCACTTGTCTTAACTATCTGCCCGACGCTGTATCAAATAATAAGATGTTTGTTGCACTTCAAGGTTGCACAATCGTTCTTTCATTCAGATGTTATGCTGTAATCACCCTTCCGATGAATGCACGGGTATCACTATCTGTGCCTCACGAGCAACGCACAAACCTGAAATTCGGCGGCCAATGTAGACCATTCCGATCAAAATTCGGGGAGGGGAAAAGCACGGTTTGTGCTGGGTCAGTTTTTTGGTCCAGATAAACTCACACATGAAACTGAACGAGCTACTCCACCATGCATCTATGCAGCCGATTGCCTAGGTCCTCCCCCAGCTCCTCTCTTTCCATATCCACCCGCACAACGATAAAGAAATAAGCCAAGCCTCTCCGATGCACAAACACCTGGCCTGAAGGGCCCCACAGCTGTGGCACTGCGCGGTGTCCAGGAAGAAGACACCCGACGGTCGACTGTGACTGTCGACTCCTGCACTCGGCCTCAGGTTATTAAAACATTTTCAGGATTTGCCATCACCTCAGCATACTGTTCCATTTCTACAGGGGAAGTTTACACATGAGCAAAAAAAAAAAAAAAAAAAAAAAATCCTCCAGGAAAAGCTCTGCTCCGGGGCTGAAGCCAGCGTCTGCCTGCGCTGAGCCTACAGTCAACGATCAAACGTTGGTCTGGAGAGGGCACTCAGCAAAGAGGACCAGGAATGCCGAAGAATTAAGACCAAGAGCCACGGCACCTGCAGGGTTAATTAAACGTTCAAGATGTAACCGCCGCACAAAAGAAAACAGGGTCTCTCTCCCTCTTGGAGAACTATAAACACTTGTGCTGAACTGGCCGGGCATCTGATAAGCCCAGCAGCACAGGGCAAACCTGTGGGTCCTCAGTCCACTCTCAGAGCCAGTGTTAACACTTAACAGAACACTGGTGAGTCCTGTTGCCAAGGTCAACAGCTCAGATGCACTAATTGTATTATGAGCTTGACATCTAGTGGCCACCCCTGGCAGGGCAAAGCAGGCAAAGGTTAAACCAGCAGGTCTGCTGCAGCAGTGCTCTGAGCCACCCACCTTCGGTAGAGCGGCAGGAAGCTGCAGTCCCCTGCAAGCCTACCTTCTCACAGATCCCAGGCCACCAGGCAGGACCCTGTGCGGCCCCAAGGCTTCCTGGAACACAGAGGGGGAGGGGTCCCGGATGGTCAGCAGGACTAATTCGGGATGCCTGAAAGAGACAGGCCCACGGAGGGGTGCCGAGATGCCACCCCAGAGCCTCAGGTCTCCCTGGACCTGAGCTCTTGCCTTTAATTAACAAACAGGCCAACCCTGATCTCTCACATAAACACAGCCCGTTACATTATTTTATTATTTCAATTAATATTTCACACTTGCTGGGATATGACTTGCCTTACTCATCAGCTTGGAAATCACACGGTTAACTGCCTTCAAGATCACAGAAGTGTTCAAATTAGACAGAAAAACCTAAGGATAGGGCTTAAGTTTATGTCAAGTAATAGTGAAAAACTGAAAATAATCTAACGACAGGGCTCCTTTTTAAAATACAAAAGTTTATGTAGCGTAGTAGTGAAACATTCAATGTCTACATAGTTTTTACTTACGCCTGGTCCTCTACGGAGTGTGGGCAGCATCGCACATGCAGTGATGGCAAACCTGGCCCACCAGCGGCAGAAGCAGCTCTCATTTTCAGGAGGCTGCTCTTATCCTGGCAGCTGGTCAAGAAACCACGAAGGAAATGAAAACTAACAAAACAACAAAACCTCTTCCTTTGTAGGTATTATTTAACAATTCTCTTTCTTGAAACTATTTCCAGCCTTAAAGGATGGGGCATGACCTCACTGGCAGTTAAGCAGGTTTTTATTTCATGCAAATAAAATACTTACATTTACGGATGTTAAATTCTAACTAGTTTTCCGTACACAGAACGGAAACCTTGGTTGCACCTTTGCTGAATTCTCCCCAAAAGAAAACGTTCTCAGAGCTATCTTGGGGTGAATGGCAAAGCCTCTTAGAGACTGTAGTTGAAAATGAAATCTGACCCACTTTTGCCATCATCCTGTATACAAAAAATAATCAGCTTGCTAAGTAATTCCTGCTGTTGGTCCATACCTTCTTCCTTTTCTGGATCTAAACAGACCTAAAAATATTGGATTATGCAGATTGTGGAAGTTTAAATGTGCCTTAAAAAAATCCCTAACTCTTACATAATCAGTTCTTTCTTTGTACGGTGGGAATTAATTGGCAGACTTTTATTGGTCGCCAAATTATGCATTTTTAAACAGATTAGGATTTTAACTGCCATTTTAAAAATAAATGTTTGCAAATTCTTCTTTTCCTTTCCCCTCCTGCTTAACTTACTCCTTACCTTTCTTGTTTCAGAGAAAACAGTCTGCCTGCGGATGTTAGAAAGTGGCTTCTGTATTGTTTCCTTTTGCAGTGCTGAATTGTAAGTGTGTGAGTGAGTGCCCTGAGCGCTGAAGGCAAACCATGCACAGACAGATAAAAGAGAAAAGATCTCAGCACCCAAGGCTGGGGGCCTTCTTCCCCTTAATTTAAACACAGTCGATGAATACCACTGGTAAAGTCTTGAATCACAGGATCACCACATTTTAAAGTATTTTTAAGATAGCCATGTAACTGTGAGTTGACAGAAAATAAAAAACAAACAAGATACAGGATGGCAAACTGCTTTAAATTATAATATTCTTTTGTTCTTCCTTATATACATATTTTCCTTCTAACGACAATAAAATATATCCCTCCTAATTTGTATTTTATCCAGTGAAGGATGCAATAATACACCTTGTAAAGCTCTTAGTAGGAGTGTAAGTGCTGTTCTGTCATTAGAAGTTTTAATTAATTTTTCTTAGAACAAAAACATTCAGCTGGCTCAAAGGATTTCAATATTGGTGGCATACATTTAATTAACTGAATCCTAAAACTGCATCCCATTTATTTCTAAATTTTCAGAAACAGGAAGGAAACACTTTGCAATTTTAAAAGATAGTACCTACTGGGGATGTAAGTCAGTCCCAGCCATCCTTAAAACACGTCTTTAACAACAGAATAACTTTAGAACTTTATGTAAATCTTTATTGCTTTTTCCCCCGTTCTACATATGTCATCATTGTTCACTTTTGCAATAAGGTCTGGAAAGCACTAAGGCATTTTTGGATAGCTGTCTTTGCCTGCTTGCCTAAAAACTAAAGCCTAAAATATAAGTCACATTTCTCTTTTAAAAGAAATAAAGCCTTTTACTGTAAATTAACGTGACTGTGCACCTCTGCCCCGCCCATACCATGCTAAAAATTTTGCATAGAATATTCGTGTTTCATGTCATTATCAAGAACTTTCAATTTTATTGCAGGCATTTACTGGTTTAATTAACATGTAACACCCAAAGTGATACAAAGGAATTATTTACTTCCTTTCCGAAACAATGTAAACTTAGTTCACTTATAACTTGATGCATAGTTTGTTTATTTCCACTACTTTTAACAAAATATAATTCTGAGAATATCTGAATTCATGGGGGAGTGATTTAATTTTCACAACCATTTATCTTTTAAAAAATATTTTACTTAATTCTCCTCCTAATGGCGAGCAGTACAACAGAGTAATACATAAATGAACATTCCTTAAGTGAACAGAGAACAGAGTATCTTTTATGCTCCATGAACAATCAGCTTCAGAATAATTAAATCAGAAAGAACTATTTTTTAAACAGTTTGCCGGAACAATCGGGGGAACACACTCCTTGACTGAGACTCAGCCCCAGACAGGCTATTTTTGGCCTGTTGCAAAGTATGATCGGAACTGTGGCAATATCTTGATTACAACTCTGAATGATTGTGAAAAACACAGCCTAGACAAAAACTTTAATCCCATGGTGGGTTAAAAAAAAGAAAATCCTGAATATGTTTCACCCCTAAATAAATTCAGTAACAACAAGGGGAATTCAAAAGAGAACTTGTGAATAATTTACTCCATCTTAGGTTTTCAAATAAGGGCTCTGGACCCCTCCACATGCTACACTAGGAGGTTCACCATGCTCGCATTTCTGAAGTGAAATTAAAAATGAATAGCAGTGTCTCAGCTTGTTAATTGTTAAATACAAGGGGTTTTACTCTATTAATTAAAATATGCTTTAATAAAAAGAGACATTGCACATTTTGATAACGACCCTACAAAGCTGAGAAGTATTTACATTGTTGCATTTTGGGGCGGCTGTGAAAGCCGATTTTAAGCTATTCAGGAGCCACAATAATAAAGCTTTAAAATTCCTCACTGGGATGCAATGTAGTTCTTTTGAAGGAAAGACTGTCTTTCTCATTCGGCAGAAATAAATCCATTCATTTGATCATGTAGTCATTGAGGGCAATAGAAAACAAACCAAGTGTGAGAAATTCTATGTGATGAAGTAAACAAAACAAAAAAAAATCCATTTCCATGACAAAAAGATTCTTTGTCCTTAATCTACCCACCATATGCAAGCGTTTCTTTTTAGCATATCTCCCGTTCTAATCTTGGGTGACCAGGCGACACAGATAAGAACCTCTTACCTCCGCTGCGACAAAAAAGACCCTCACGAGTTCACGAATTTTATTTAATTCCTGAATTCCCAGCCGAGTAAGAAGCCTTTGCTCCCTTCTCCATTCCGATGTGGACGAATACCTGCTTTTGCAAACTTTACGGCACCGCTCGCTAAACTTCAACTCCTTTTATTTTCTGCAGTCTAGTTCCCAAAGCAAAGATGCGTATCTGCTCTAAACCACTTATAATAGGTTAATCCAAAAAGTTGGCCGGCCTGTTTCGTAAGGATCACACTACTCGGGCCCGGACTCCGGGCAAGTGCAGGGTCGCCCCGCGTCCCGAGATCGCCCCGCAGCCGCCCCTCTCGCACCCTGGGGACCCGCGGGCGGCACGAGGTCCGAGGCTTCACTTTCCCGGGCTGGGGCGCGCCAGGCCAGCCCACTCTTCGCCCGGAGCTAACTTTCGCGGCTCCTACCTTCCCTCCTGGATGGGCAGGAAGTCCCTACCCCCAAGCCGACTGCAGAAGTGGCCGCGGCGCCTCCAAGACCTGGAAAAGGCCCAGAAAACCGAGAGGCGACAGAAGCGTGCCGGGGTTCTACCGCGTGCACGACCACCCCCCGCGCCGCGGGGCAGCTCACCCGGGGTTAATTCCCAAGGCGGCCATTAGGAAAGGCCAGGCCACACCGACTTCCTACTCGCCTCGGAATGGGATCGCTGGTTTGTCGGCGCGCCCGGACCTCGCGGGCTCCGCGGCCCTCGGGGCACACGCAACGGCCGCTGGCCTGCAGGGGAGGAGGAGGCCGCGGTCAGGGCTGCGGATCCGCTCCGAGAGCGCACCGCCTGGGGCGCCGGGCGCGGAACAAAGCTGCCCCGGCCCGCATCCGGCGGTGGGAGACCCCGGGACGCGTCCTCGCCGCCGCGCTTTCCCGAGTGGGCGCCGCGATCGCAGAGGCCAACCCCAGTGTCCAGGCGTGGGGAGCCCGGGGGGCGGCGCGGAGGCGGCAGCTCGGCCCCTCCCGCCCGCGCCCGCCTAGGCGCGCTGGCCTCCGCGGGGCAGCGCGGGCTCCCAGCGGTCCCCGAGCCCTGGCGCCTCCGCGCGCAGCTCAACTCCCGGCGGCCGAGCCAAGTTTACTTCGCCCGAAACTCCCGCGCCGCGCGCTCCGGCGGAGGACCGGATCCCCAGGCTGGCCTGCCCGGGTCGAGCGCCACACTGCAGGCACCGGCTCGCGGGAGCCCGGGCACTTTCCCGGTCCGTGGGGCCCACGCTCCCTCCAGACGCCCGGCCGCCCCGCGATCCGCAGCCCCTCACCGTGCTCGGGAGCCCGTCCGGCGGCGGCAGCTCCTCGTCCGAC
>SJYC01042949.1:0-26963 GCA_006408675.1 Madoqua kirkii
CGTAACGCTTATATAGCTGAGCCGGGAGATGCAGGGAAGGTCTGTTTCGCCAGTGCGCCGTCAACTTTGGCAAATGCTGCTGCATTTTGGCGACGCTCTCGCATCCTGCGCAGAGGCACTCGGCAGTGAAAAGTTTCCAGCCAGGGCTTTGGGGCTAGCTGGCCTGGAACTTTCCTGGGAAAAGAGTGGCAAAGAGGAGGGGCAAGGCAGGGGCGGGCGGTGGTAGCGAGTGGAAGTTTCTTGCAGAATTTACAAGACGGCAGGAGTTTGGGGGAAGTTGCAGCGCCGCAGCGGAAAGGTAGACGTCTGCTCCCCAGCAGAGAAAGAACCCAAAGCGGCCGTCAGTGGGTCGGAGTCCTGGTTAAAGGTGCACTGCGTGTTGTGACCTGGTTAATTCTTTTTCCCTTCTTTTTACAAAACTTGACACTTTGGGGGAAAAGAAGCAAATGGAAGTTCTCGTGGCGTCCGAACCCTCTCAGAGGAAGCCCGCGCCCGGTTCCCCCGCAGCCCTCGGGCCCCGTGGCGGCGACTCCGCCACTTCGGGCCACTTTTCGCGCACTGGCCCCCGCCTTTTTGTTCCTAAAGCCGTTCGCCTGCCTCCCTCAGGCCCCCACTCTTGTCCCCCACTCTCTCCGACCCACTGGCACGATTTCCTTAGGTCTTTCCCGGACTTGCAAACGCCACTGTCTAATTCCGTCGACTCGTTTTGCATTTTCTACGGTGTGCGGTCGTGGGGAGGATCTTAAGTCCCTCCAGCGAAGGCGAATGTCAGGCCCCGGCCCGTTAGCTGTAAGAAGCGAGCCGTCAGATCGCAGACGTGCCCGCCAGCCGCGAGGCGCTTTGTGAGTGGGGAGACACGGCAGGCTGGGCTAGGCTGCGGCGGACGCCGGGGCTGCCACAAAGCGAGCGGCCGCGAAGCCGCACGCCGAGCCCGCGGTCCGACCTGCCGGGGCGCGGGGAGCGGTCCCCGCCCAGGGCGCGCGCGGGGTGGGGCCGGAGGGGCGTAGGTGCGGCTCCACCTCGCCCCTCGGCTCTCTGCGCTCGGATTTCGTTGAGAAGATCGAGCAAAGACTTGGACAGGAAGAGCCAGGGATTCATCGGAAGGGGAACCTACAGAAATTCCCCGCCAAGGCTAGGTGGTGTGGATCTGTAAACCTTTTAAAAGATTGACTGGGGTATTCAAGATCAATAAAACAAAACAACACAACAACAACAACAACAAAATGCAAAGTAGAGGCCGAAAACAAAAGGCGAGTTACCTCCTGAGCCTCCTGTTCTCCTTCGCCTCCCTCCACTGAGGTCTGAAACTTTTCTTTAAGTGTTTTTATTTAGTGCAGGAAGTTTTAATGAAAGCATACTTGTCTTTAAGTTCGAGTCCCAACAACAGCTACAACGCGAGTCGACCACGTATCAAGAAGGGTGTTTTCCCAGATGAGGTACCAGAACGTGTCCTCCAGTCTCGCCCAAGCGCAAGGACCCCCGGAGCTGTGCATCAGAGGTGTGCATACCGACTTGTGCAGGCAACACACAGGCCTTGACCATCACATGACCACTGTGTATTACAGTATTGTAATACCTAAACACTATTGCAAAAACAAAAGTTGGTTTTCTTCCCTATAATTAAATCTAACTTGTTAATTGTCTTTACTGTTGCAATGTTGTTCTCATCTTTGGAGGCGACACGTTATTATTTTGTCTGCTTAATAATATTATTTACAAATTAATACTGTATATTTTACATTAGTGGAACATATAATTAGGTGTTTGATTAATTTGTATCATTTATTCAGATACTACAGAAAGCGTATCTGGGATACTGACTTGACAAGGAAAGGTGGAAGGCTTGGCTCTGTCTTAATGTCCCGGTTTATTGAGTCTACCTGGCTCTTTAGAAACGAAAGACAGCTTTGCATAAGGTGCATTGGGCACTTTATTTACAATGTTCTTATTTTCCCAGCTACTTTGTATAAAAAGTATTCAAAGATTAGAGCTTCATTATTTTTTGTTTTTTTGTTTTTTTCATTTTTTTCCCCCCTCCCAAATCAAAGTTCGTTCTTCTCTCTCCCCTGTCTCTGGTTCCTCCCCCACCCCAACTTTTATTTTTAGGTCCTTATGGTTAAAACCAGCATGATTTTGTGTCTTTAATGTTGTGACAAGTGACCGCTAATTGGTTCTCACTTGAGCAAAGATATTACCATACTAATATTATTATTGGTAAGAAGAGGTAATTGATAACACCACCTGCCACTCTGGGGCAATCAGGATGATAAATGTTTCCATCAACAGGAAATCTGTGCTGGGTGTTCCACAGCCCAACGCAAACAGCATGTCAAGTGCCAATTATAAAGATGTTTCTTTTCTATTACATTTGGGCGGTGGCGGGGGAGGTGCTAGGAAACGTGCAGCCAAAAACTATACTTATGGTTTTTTGAAAACGCATTTTCTGAGCTTCTCGATCACCCATTTGAAATCACTTTCCCCATAAAAATAAAATTCTCTCCTTAAATAAACCAACATATAGCTAACTGCCCTGCCCACACTGCACACAACTCCTGCTGTTACCCCCTTTGCTTTCAACACTGTTGAGATAAATGTCTAAATATATTTATAGATAGGAGCCACGTGTGTAGTTATAGAAATCCATCTAGCTCTTTGTGCTTCACAGTCATCTTGTATGTTCATTACAGGTCAGCTTACAGCTTCACAGGTAGGCATCACAGGCAAACATTCCATGGCTTTTTATGTCACACACACAGAAACAGCACAGTCATTCGTCTTCACACTTAGCTACACAAGCCATGTGAAAGCACTTCTTTCTTGACCACTGAGCCGCACATCTGGGCTGTGGTGGACCGGCTGGGGCACTTCAACACGGATGATTCTTTAAACAGTGGCCAGCTAAAACCTTGACTCCCTTGCCTATAGGGAGGCTCAAGTGATTATTATTAGCTTGCATTTTTAGATGCAGGCCTCAAAAGGCGAAATCAGCTATTGATAATTGCAAGAAGTATACAGCAGCTACTGTATCGATCGGCTTGTCCCTATTCCCCTGGTATGGGAGAGATAAGAAGACTAGTCTTTAGTGCAATATAATTTCTTTTGACCTATCTGCTTGCTACAGACTTATGATGAATAGCCGGACTGGTTAAAGTCCTTTATCACGAAAGTTACCCCTTGATATAATATTGATTCTTTATAACTAGCTCCAAACACAAAAATCAAACTGTCCACTTGACCATCATCATCATCAATATCATCACAAAGCCTCCGGAATAAAGATCAGCAGCAGCCTGAAAACGCTTCCATAATCTTCCCAGCTAATCTTTATTTGCTGATGATGAAAAGAAGAGGGGGGAGGGGTGGGCCAGAGGGAGAGCGAGCGGAATGTCATTTGGACGAACACTATATTTATATGTGTACATACATGAGGCCGAGCGAGACCCGGCCTCTCCTCCGGAGGGTGCGTGGTCAGAGCGACCTTCCTCTGCAGGGCTCGGCCTCCCTCAACAACCCCCCCGCCCCCGCCGGGGGACTCGGGGAGCCGAGAGGCCCAGGGGACTGGGGGTCTAGGGAGAGACAGAAAGGGCTCCACCCGAGCTGCCTGTCGGGAGACACAGGGGGAGACCCCGGCCTCCTGCTCCCTCCAGATCAATGTCGCGCGTCCTCGGCGCTCAGGCGGGCTGCGCTCCCGGGAGCGCGGGCGGCCCGGGGCGCACGCGGGGTGGGCTCGCCAGCCCGTAGGGGCCGCGCCGCCCCAGGCGCACATCAAAGGCCGCGCGGGCAATCCTTGTGCATTTCTCCAATTAATGGCGTTTCCTGCCCGCCCCGCCCGTCCGCCCCGCCCTCCGCGCCAGCTCGGCTGCCCAGCGCGGGGACGAGCGTGCCCGGCGGAGCGAGTGCGCGCGTGTCCGCTCGCCCGGGTCCCCGGACCTGGGGCGCCCCCGCACGCCTAGGCCTCCTTGAGGCCGCGTTTCGGGCGCCTCCTGGGAGGAGAGGGGCTTTGGGTGCGGCGGGGGACACAGGGAGGACGCAGGAATAACCTCCTCGCCCCCCTTGGCCGCACCTACAGGCATCGAGTCCCCGGAGAGGCCGTCTTTGGGCCTCTGGTGCAGTGGGAGCCGAGGGAGCCCTGCCTTTGAGCCCGCCCCAGTCCCTTCCCACTCGCGTCTCTGCAGCCCTCCGAGGTCGCGGATCCAGTGGGAGCGGGGGTATGAAAAGCAAGCGAGGCCTCAGCGCGGGACCGCGTCCTCCTCGGCTTTCTAATCCTCTAGGCGGCGAGGCGGGGCCGGAGGGTCCTGTTGTCCAGACGCCACTCAGTTTGGAGAACACGGCCGGCTTTCCCCTTCTCTCGTTAAACCCACCCTGGGGGACTTACGGGGCTCAGTGCAGTCGCCAGGCATCCCGGGGCGGGGTGGGGGGCAGGGGGCAGGCTCCATCCACCCCGCCTCCACCCGGGGCCCGGGGCACCCTGCGGATCAGAGGAGGGGCGTGGGCTGGGGAGCAGCCGGCTCTGCACGACGTGTTCGCAGAAGTTGTAGAAAGGCAGGAGCAACTTCGATGGGGCGGACCGTAGGTCCTGGCTCCTCGTTGTCACAGGCGTCACTTCCTTTAGCTCCAGGCGTTGCAAAGCTCAGAGCTGACACTGCTCCGCTGGCCTTGAGGATGGCCCCAGCGGTGCCCCGCCCGCCCGCGGTGCCCCGCCCGCCCACAGTCCCGAGTGGACGTCTGCACTGTGACCGGATGCACTGGGCCTTGCCCAAAACGGAACGGATGCTTTCAAGCTGTCCCTGAAGGTCAGGAATCAAGGAGGAGCAACAAAATTCGTACAGATTAGAGTCGGTACATACTCCTGGAAAACCATCAACAAAAGAAAACCAACCCGGTAGCAGGACTAACAGCCTCCTACTCAAGCCGGGCCATCAGGCTGATGAGCTAAATAAATGAGCAGGTCTGTCCAGACACGCGGGCCCCTCCATGCTAAGGGCTGTGTGTGGCCTGCGTGGCCGGGAGCCAAGGAGCAGGCTGCTGCTCTGGGTCTTCCTGGTCGGTGTTGGGCAAGGACAAAGCTTCTGTTCCTACACGTGTGAGAGTGGGGTGAGGGGAGCCAGGACATCTCTGTTTGCCCTTCTGAATTGCTGGCCGCTGCTGAGAAATTTCACTTAATAATGTACTCTGCATTTTGAGCCTTGTATGTCTGATTCATCCGGACTTTTCTGTTTGAAATCAGACATGAGGGAGTGATGCAGAGGCATTTCCTGCCCTTCTGTGACGAAGACACTGGACCCCTAAAGACACTGATTTTCTTGAAATCAGAAAGTTAAGAAAAAAAGAGTCCTTTATAAAAATTTTAATCAGTGAGCGGATAGTGGATTTCCCTAAAGTCTGGAGATGTTTGCACTCTGTGTTTGCTCTGCTTTACGGAGACCTGGTGAATCAGAATTCATAAGATAGGAAGTTGAAAGGGCCGCGACTCGGTCTGCAAAGGATTCTTCCCTTTCCTGGGAGCATAACTGCTGGTGTCTCTGGAGTGGCCAGTCTGCTGTTCAGGGTAGAGCAGCTGGCTTGCACAGCCATGCCCCAGGGTCCCAGGACCAGACTCAGACCACGCAGGTCTTCCGGGGCACGGACGCTTTCCCTGGAGCCGTCCAGGGAGGTCTGCAGCCTGCGGCCCGTGCACCACAGCCATCCCACCAGGCCCGCCCCTGTCTCTGCAGCAGGCGGGCTGTTTCGGACAGATGGCCTCAGTCTTCTGTGAGCGGCTGAGGTGAAGGTGTCACTAGAGGCTGGAAGTGGAGGTCCAGGCTCGGGAAGACGTTGGTGGCAGTTGTGCCGAAGAGGGGACGTTTGCTTGCAGGAGGGTGCCACTGCCACTGGAAGTGGAGAGGCAGAGAAGCCCCTGAGACCGAGGCCCCACTAGAGGAAGGTGGGGTGTGAGGAGGCCCAGACCAGCGCGGGTGAGGGGAGTGAGTGGGAGGAGGCGACGCAGGACTGGCGGATCGGCCCTGCCCCTGTCAGCCGCCTGTGCTCCAGCGCACCATGGCGGCACCCACGTTTCCTGCCGAGTATGCACCCTGCTAGTTCACTCGTTGGTTGATTTATTTTGAACTTTTGAGAGGCAAGATATTAGTCCTTCACACAAGGTAAGATTCTGGACAAGGCAGATACATGAACTGTTAATTGATTTATACCCCAGCACACCTCAATCCCAGCCCTTCCTTTCGAAAGTAACACTATTTCAAGAAATCAGACCATGGCCTTGTGTGTAGCGTTCAAGTTGAAACACAAGACAACTGTGTTTATGATGGAGGCACACCTCCGATGCTCACTTGAAAGTAAAAACCAGAATTTATTTATAAAGGGCATTTTCCACTTGAATGACTTAATTTTTCTTTCCTTTTGCTTATGCTGATTTCCTTTTTGCTTCTCTTATTTGTAATCAATCAAATTGTGGCCAAAAACGAATGTCAGCATTAAAATCACATAGTAGGTAACCATGTTGTTTGGATGCTTTTTGCCTTTTTTGTGTTTAAGAACTGAGCTGACAGAAAAAAGTGGCTTATTGGATAATTGCTCTAAAAATAATTAGAACATGTACTGCTTGCATTTTTTTTGATACTGAAGCTGAAACCCCAATACTTTGGCCACCTGATGTAAAGAGTCGACTTTGGAAAAGGCCCTGATGCTGGGAAAGATCGAAGGCAGGAGGAGAAGGGGACGACAGAGGATGAGATGGTTGGATGGCATCACCAACTCAATGGACATGAGTTTGAGCAAACTCCAGGAGACAGTGAAGGACAGGAAAGGCTGGCATGCTGCAGCCCATGGGGTCACAAAGTGTGGGACACGACTGAGCAACTGAACAGCAACAACGGCAACAAGTGCTTGCTAGGGCAGATCTCACTCTACGTTGTCACCTGTTCATTGTGTGAACTGTTTGTGTGTGAGATAGCCCAGTAGCCTAAAGACGAATTTGAAACTAGCTTCTTGCTGAGAATGGTCATTGTAATCCACATGGGGATTGGTTGGATTGTTTTTCCCTGTTGTCACGTGGTCCTTGAATTTTACAATAACTTTATAAACACAAACATTAACTACTCATATTCCATGTTAATACACATTTTAGTCATATCAATTCAGAGAGAGAATTTAGCTGCTACTATTTTGTCATAATGTACTGGTTTCAAAGAGAAGTAAAATAAGATCACATTGTGATTTCTGAAAAATTCTGCCAGACCTTACATGTGTTTGTGCTGAGAATCGGCCAGTGCGTTTTTTAAATCTCTGTCATTGCTTCTGCCCTCAGATCACTGACAGCCTTTCTCGGCTTTTTCTCTCATCTCCAGTCTCCACACGTTACCTTTAGGAGGTCAGTGTTCATCAGCTGTCTTCGTGTATCATTTCAACAAGAGTGATGAATGGTCTTCAAGGTGCCTGGTTGGACGGCCTCTGGTGGAGCTGGGCTGCGGGTGAGATGACATCCTGAGGGGTCTTCTTGCTGAACGGGGACATGGTCCAGGTGGTGGCCTCTGTGTCTCTCCTGTCTGTGGGTGGCAGAGCTAGGGCCTGGCTGGGAAGCGTGTGTCAGAGAAGGCAATGGCACCCCACTCCAGTACAGTTGCCTGGAAAATCCCATGGGCAGAGGAGCCTGATAGGCTGCAGTCCATAGGGTCACAAAGAGTCAGACACAACTGAGCGACTTCACTTTCACTTTTCACTTTCATGCATTGGAGAAGGAAATGGCAACCCACTCCAGTGTTCTTGCCTGGAGAATCCCAGGGACAGGGGAGCCTGGTGGGCTACCATCTATGGGGTCGCACAGAGTTGGACACGACTGAAGCCGAGTTAGCAGCAGCAGCAGCAGGGAAGCGTGTGTGGTGCGTTTCACACCATGGACCCCGTCCGCAGCCTCAGGAGCTCAGGCTGGAGTTCTTCCTCTGCCCACTAGCTGACTTTCTCTGGGGGAGAAGCCTTCACAAAACCCTGAAAGAGGAGGACTGTGTGTGCGTGGAGGACTTTGCTTTCTGTTGGGTACATGCTGAGAAGTTTGGGTGCCCTGAGTAATGTTTAACACAACGAGGTGTCTCAGGGAATGCCATAGGGCGCCATCCTTCCGCCTTACAAGTGGCTGAGGTCTCCCGTTCCCCCTGGGAGGGGAGCACAGACTCCCTGCCGCTGGGGAGACACTGGATGAAGGAATAGAAGGTCCCCCATGTGTGAAAAATGGCAGCTACGTGGTTTCGACCACAAATTATTGCTTGATATGTGGATACCTGGACAAAACTGTTTTATCCCATGCCTTTCTTTAGAGAACAGAAGCACATTTGCTCTTGGCTGTTGTGAGGTTATTGGAAGAGTAAATGTGTTACTTTCCATATTATCAGAATGGGATTAACAGATGCGTGGCCACTGGACACAAGATGTTACTTGATGAGAAGAATTACGGTCAGCCTTTAAAGGGGTTTCCTGGCCCTAGATTTGCTGAGTGAACACCGGACACTTGAGAAGTGGCCGCAGGGCCGCATGGGGCTCTTTCTGACTGGGACGCATGTGGGCTTTGTGCCTCTGGCTCCCTGAATCCTGGCTGGAGACCCTGTTGGGGGGACAGTGGCCTCCTGGGCTTCACGCCCTCCGTGGAGTTACTGGACGCCACACCTTCCTCTGTGGGTCTCCATCTGCTCTCGGGTGGAAGGAAGGGGCGTGGTCCCTGTGACCGTGGCTTCCGAGGGCTAGACTGCCCCCTCCACGCTGCAGGTGCCCCCCAGGCCTCGCCGACGCAGGGCTCAGCACACACCTGCGTTTACCCCTGCCTCTCTGTAGTGTGGGCACCAGGTGAGAACTGGGGTACCTCCCAAAACACAGGCGCTGCAGGGGTCAGTTGTCCAACGTCACTGTCTCTGCAGTGAGGATGAACCTCAGCCACAGAAGTGTGTCGCCTGGAGCCTGCTGCCTGTGCCCACAGGGGCCGGACCGCTCCTGTTTCACGCTGACTGTCTGAGCAGCTGGCCCTTCATGCTCTTGAGCAGAGCGAGTGGCCTCTGACCTGTGGTGCCAGGCAAGGACTCGGGTCTAAATGACAGGATGTGGGCCGCGCCTCACGTGCCTTCTGTGTCTTGGCTATGGACCCGCTCATGGCCACTTTCCCTGTTAGCGAGGTGTCCTCACTGTCCAGAGAGCTGGTGCAGGATTTCTTCTGTTGTCATCCTGTGATGAATGAAATAGTTACAGGATGCAATCAGAGCATGTTGTATGATGATCAACAATAAGATCAGTCAGCATGATGACTATCTCAGGTCACTGCAGAGTCAGCCCATTGAACAGACCAGAAACTTCCGCTTGGCTTTTAATGAAACAGTTCTCCCGCAAGGCCTGTCATCGCTGGTTCGGGCAAGTGGGCGGTGCTGAGACTGGCACAGCCTGGTGGTCCTCGGCACTGCACCTGCCTGTGCTGTGGCCTGCAGCGAGGCTCAGGGTGCCTCCACCGTGTGGAAGAGACACCTCCTGGTTCTGCTTGAAATTACAGTGACGGATGACGTCATAATGTTGGTGCAAACAGGGCAGCTCTACCTAGACGTCTATAATGAAGTTTCTTCTATGCTTCAAGAAGAGTCTCTGTCCTTTGTACAGTCTAACCCCAGAGAATCTATGGAGACAAACAGCTAGCAGTCTACTGTCTGCACAGTTGGTACTCATTTTAGGAGGAAATCGCCTCAAAACATATTTTCATTTCAAACTTTTCCTTTTCTCTATAAGCTTAAAAAGACTGTGTATGTCCTGTTGTCTCCCTGGGGATACTTTAGGGCTGCAAAATGAGTGACTGGTTATGACTGTTAATTAGTTCTACAGTTTGGACATATTTTTGGTCCTATCTTACCTTAGAACGGTAAAGAGTTTTTTTAAGTAATAAACCCACAATATGCATGTTAGCAGTTACTACCTGGTTACAAGCACTTGGACATGCCTTCCTCACTAGCTGAACTGCTCTGTGTTTTGAGTCCAGGATTCCATAGCTGTGTGTCCTGCCATCTGGGACGAGGTGAAGAAGTGTGGCGAGTTCTGTGGTGGAAGTTAGGGGTGATGAGCTTACGACAGGGACACAGCCCCAACAAGGTGCCTGGTGACGACTTAGATCTGTGGGGAAGCCCGCCATGGCTCACCCCTGCCACACTCCTCTGCTGCAAGCTCCGCCTCGCGCGTGTGACGATCTACTGGAAACCACAGTGTAATACAGAGAGAAAGAGCATCAGGCAGGGCTCCCATGGCCGGACAGGAAGACATGGGAAAAGGCAGAGAGATGAGGCCACTGCTGGGACAGGTAGCGAGAGCACTGAGATTGCCCCCAGCACCCTGTCCTCCCCGCAGGAGCCTGTTTGGGGTTTATGGGGCAGCATGCCTCACGTTAGCAGTTTTTAAAGGTTTCTGTGTTGGTCATTGTGTTTGTTAGTCCTAAGGAAGCCCTCTTCTTCCAGGAGAAAGTGATCTTAGTGGCCAGGCCCCTGCTGATAGTCTTCCTTCCTCAGGTGGTTTCTCTCTATAGGCGTGAGTCCCCCTGGGGGAACCAGAGCTGGGAGCTGATGCCAGCGGTGCCCTGGCAGCTCCTTTCTGCCAGCTGGCCTGTTGGCACCATCTCCCACACCCACTCGTGAGGGGCCCTGGGCAGTGGTGCCAGGAAGGGGCTGAGGCTGGCAGGTGGAAGTTTGTGTGGGCACCTGTCGGGCAGCATCGCAGCCGTCTCGCCAGAGCAGAGTTTCCTTCCTTCGGGTCTAGACTCGGCTGGCCTTTTGGCGGGAGCAGTTGCAGCATCACGTTCTGAGGAAGGTCAAGGGGCATCTCCGTGACTTTTGATTGTTAGAGATCCAGAGAACACTGCATTCGGAGACGTGGACCTAGGCAGTGACTGTCTGCAGGGGCAGGGACTGCTCGTTAGGGGACCTCCTGTACATATGCACAGAAGCAGGTGCCACGGAGCCTGGGAGCACGTCCTCTGTGAGACACATGCTGCAAACGCGGAGACGGTGCACCGACCCAGCTGGAAGGCGCTGAGTCAGGGCTGGCACATGTCCGCCCACAGCAGCTCCATGGGGCTGTACGGAGGGCGTTTACCCTTAGTCGTCACATCTACGGGACATGTGGGTGTCATGTGACTTAGATAGAGTGGAAAATCCATGTGCTAGCTTGCTCAGTCATGTCCGATTTTTGGGGACCCCATGGACTGTAGCCTACTGAGCCCTCTTTCCATGGAATTTTCCAGGCAAGGATGCTGGAGTGGGTAGTGTTTCCTTCTCCAGGGGATCTTCCTGACCCCGGGATCAAACCCACATCTCCTGCATCTTTTGCATTGCAGTTGGGATCTTTATCACTAGTGCCACATGACAAAGATAGGATGGAAAATCCATAACCATCTGAAAAATGTATGATCTTTATTTTTATTTCAGCTGGTACCTGAATTCAGCACTTTTCTGAACATAATTAACAGGAGAGCTAGGGAGATTTCTTAGGACAAAGGCTTGGTGGTGTGGGCCTGCAGCCCCCCAGTACCCTGTGGTGTGGAGTGATGTGCTATAGATATTGACATAAATGGAAGGGACTGGCCAGATCAATCAAATGCTCCACCTCAGAGAAGCCCAGGGAAGGGGTGAACACCGCATGATGGGCCTGTTTTTGTTAGAATTCCATGTTCCACTGACCTTGGACACCCCTGAAGCCAAGAAAGCCATGCCTGAGAACTGGGGATGTGGGCATAACTCAGTGAGGGGCAAGAAGGAAATGCTGAGACATGAGATGCTGTCTGCACTCCAGGATCTTTGTGTCTGAGTTAAAAACTTGCCCAGTTTCTGCAGAAAGAGTAGTTGTGAAGTTTTGCCTTATTTGGCAGCTTATTTAAAATAATGGACTCTTGGGAAACTTGGCAGAGCCTGACACTAATCTACGTGAGATCCTCATCCTGGTTCTGTTGCAGCTGGGACGCCGTAGAAGGGCGTCTCGTCCACTAGGCATGGCGGGAAGGTGTCTTTCTCCTCTGAGGCTCTTCCACCTGGACCAGTGGTGGCTTCTACTCCACCAGCATTTCACCGGGTTCTGACTCACTTCATTTGAACTCTCAAACCAAATTCAGAACTGACCATTTATGGAGCAGCTTTAAGGTCCACTGGTAATGAAGACCATCCTGTTGTTCATTTGTTAAGTCATGTCTGAATCTTTGTGACCCCTTGGACTGCAGCACACCAGGCTCCTTTGTCCTCTACTATCTCCCGGAATTTGCTCAAACTCACGTCCACTGAGTTGGTGATGCCATCCAACCATCTCATCCTCTGTCACCCTCTTCTCCTGCCCTCAGTCTTTCCCATCATCAGGGTCTTTTTCAGTGAGTTGCCAAATTAACAGGAGAGCTAGGGAGATTTCTTAGGACAAAGGCTTGGTGGTGTGGGCCTGCAGCCCCCCAGTACCCTGTGGTGTGGAGTGATGTGCTATAGATATTGACATAAATGGAAGGGACTGGCCAGATCAATCAAATGCTCCACCTCAGAGAAGCCCAGGGAAGGGGTGAACACCGCATGATGGGCCTGTTTTTGTTAGAATTCCATGTTCCACTGACCTTGGACACCCCTGAAGCCAAGAAAGCCATGCCTGAGAACTGGGGATGTGGGCATAACTCAGTGAGGGGCAAGAAGGAAATGCTGAGACATGAGATGCTGTCTGCACTCCAGGATCTTTGTGTCTGAGTTAAAAACTTGCCCAGTTTCTGCAGAAAGAGTAGTTGTGAAGTTTTGCCTTATTTGGCAGCTTATTTAAAATAATGGACTCTTGGGAAACTTGGCAGAGCCTGACACTAATCTACGTGAGATCCTCATCACTGGTTCTGTTGCAGCTGGGACGCCGTAGAAGGGTGTCTCGTCCACTAGGCATGGCGGGAAGGTGTCTTTCTCCTCTGAGGCTCTTCCACCTGGACCAGTGGTGGCTTCTACTCCACCAGCATTTCACCGGGTTCTGACTCACTTCATTTGAACTCTCAAACCAAATTCAGAACTGACCATTTATGGAGCAGCTTTAAGGTCCACTGGTAATGAAGACCATCCTGTTGTTCATTTGTTAAGTCATGTCTGAATCTTTGTGACCCCTTGGACTGCAGCACACCAGGCTCCTTTGTCCTCTACTATCTCCCGGAATTTGCTCAAACTCACGTCCACTGAGTTGGTGATGCCATCCAACCATCTCATCCTCTGTCACCCTCTTCTCCTGCCCTCAGTCTTTCCCATCATCAGGGTCTTTTTCAGTGAGTTGCCTCTTCGAATTACGTGGCCAAAGTATTGGAGCTTCAGCTTCAGCATTCGTGCTTCCAATGAATATTCAGGGTTGACCGAATGACTTTAGGAGTGGCTGTTTTGATCTCCTTACTATCCAATGGACTCTCAAGAGTCTTCTCCAGCACCACAGTTCAAAAGTATCCATTCTTTTGTGCTCAATCTTTATGTTCCAACTCTCACATCTGTATACAATTACTGGAAAAACCACAGCTTTGACTAGACAGATATTTGTTGGCAAAACATGTCTTTGCTTTTTAATAGACTGTCTGGGCTTATCATAGCTTTGGGCTTCCCTGGTGGCTCAGAGGTTAAAGCGTCTGCCTCCAATGTGGGAGACCCGGGTTCAATCCCTGGGTTGGGAAAATGCCCTGGAGAAGAAAATGGTAACCCACTCCAGTATTCTTGCCTGGAGAACCCCATGGACAGAGAAGCCTGGTAGGCTACGTCCACGGGGTCGCAAAGAGTCGGACACGACTGAGCGACTTCAGTTTTCTTCCCAAGAGAAACGTCTTTTAATTTCGTGGCTGGCTGCAGTATTGGTCAGCACTGATTTGGGAGCCCAAGAAAATAAGAATCCCATGGACAGTATGAAAAGATCATCCTGGACACCATATGACAAAGCCTCCTTATGTTGTAGATGAGGATGGCACTTTGGAGAGATTAAGTAGTCAAGGCACATGTAGTTACTGACGCTCTGGCTTAGATGATGATGGCTGTGGTGGGGTGATGGTGATGGGGTTCTGAGGGTGATGGTGATGATGGCTGTGGTGGGGTGATGGTGATGGGGTCTGAGGGTGATGGTGATGATGATGGGAAAGGTGATGATGATGGCTGTGGTGCGGGTGATGATGATGGTGATTGTGGTGAGGGTGGTGGTGATGGTGATGGTGACTGTGGTGAGGGTGATGGGGATGGGGTTCTGAGGGTGGTGGTGATGGTGATGATGGCTGTGGTGGGAGTGATGGTGATAGGGTTCTGAGGGTGGTGGTGATGGGGAAGATGATGATGACTGTGATGGGGGTGATGAAGGTGGTGATGAGGGTGATGGTAATAGTCCTTGACAATCTTTGCTGTGCAGCCCCCTTTTCAGGGGTGGGTGATGGTGCTTGTGGGAGTGAGGAAGGCCTCTTTTTGGGAGTGTGAGCGCTTCACCAGCCTCAGGTGTAAGTCTTGCCTGATCAGCTTCTGCAGCTGCCACAGCATCCACACACCTGGTGGCTTCACAGAAGTCTCTTGCTCATGACCTGGAGGCCAGAAGCTCACCGTCCAGGTGTCAGCAGGTCCAGGCTCTGCTGAAGGCTCTCATAGCACCTGCTTTAGGCCCCTTCCTGCCTCCGAGGGGCCGACAGTCTGGCTTGTGGACACGTCGCTCCAGTGCTCACCTCTGTCTTCATGCAGCCTTTTCCTCTTCTTGTGGGGAACCCAAAGTAGGTTAGGGGACCACCTTCATGACCTCATCTATTGGATGTGATGGGTGGAGCTGGGCTGCTTTTAGAAGCTCAGTTCTCACTAAGGGAGAATGGGAGCCAGGTACTAAAGAAAGGCATCAACACAGGTGGCTGAGTGTGATCAGGTCACCTGAGGTCATTGGTGCATTTGGCATTTATCACAAGAGGGACTCCTGCCAGGCTGGGGGTCACCTCCATGTTCTGGGTGCCGTGCTTTCTGTGGGACCACCTTTGGCTGCCATGAACTCTGGGGGTGGGCGGGGGGAGCAGGGTATAGCCTGTGCCCAGGACCCTCAGCAGCCCTCCTCCCAGAACAGGTGGGAAATTAAGGGCCAAACCAGGGCGGATTTTCCAATGCGTGGCTTCAGGGACTTTGATAGCAGGCTTCTCCCAAATATGAGGACCAAGGCAAACACGCTGTATTCTCCCTGTGAGGATGGGCTATTGTGTTTCTCTGGAAAGATGCTGTGCTTGGCCGGGGCCACATGAGGGTCAGAGGCTATTTGGGTTGTTCAGCAAATGCAAAACCCACTTAAGAGAAGGGTGAAGGTCCCCTCCTCACGCCTTCCACGCTGTGCACCTCTCTCATCGTCCAGTGTGCATTCATCATGCAAGAATGATGGGGGAAGCATTTATTATTATTTTCTGTTTCATAACTCAATCTCAGGCACCAGGGTTTAGAAATAGCGTCTTTATAGGTAGGACTGAGTTTAGTGTTTTTCCTATAAAATAATTTCCACAAATTTAGCTCCAGGCTCTTTACCCTGCCTGATATAGGAGACTGGATTCAGAGTTCATTTTTTTTGAATGTCCATAAAATGCACGCACCTCACAACCAGCGGGAGCTCCCAGCCTCGAGGTCCCAGCTCTGCGTCTGGGTCTCCGCGCCTCCTGGGCCTCCGCTGGCCTGGCCGACCCTCGCCCCTGACCTTCCCGCTGTGGTTCAGATGCCTCTTCATGACAGACATGCCAGCTCCATGGCCGTGAGGGGCCGCATGTGCGTGTCCTGTGGCAGGTGTGTGCTCCTCGGGTTACCTTCAGGGCGCCCCATGCTCGATTGTGGGGCTCAGGGTGGTTCATCTGTCTCTGACCCGGGCTCAGGGCATTCCTAAGACCGGCCTTGCTGAGCAAGTCTTGAGCACACTCGTGTCCCCCAAATAAACCTTACTGTGAGCAAGGCTCCCTCATTCCCCCCTCCTCAGGAAGCCCCTCTGAGAACAGACCGTTAACAAGAGAAAGATACAAACTGTGTGCACAATGTTAGTGCGTTTATGTTTCTCCCGAGCGTGGTTCCTTCCCGATGTTGCCTTTGAGTCTATGTTTTAAATTTTTGTGAAGTTAGGGGAAAAGGCCTCATATTTAAAATTGATTTCAGTTTAATGATGATGAGATGGTCTGATTTCTTTTCCTTAGAAACTGTTTCTTTTTTCCTTCCTAAATCTCGCTATGGCTCCTCACCCACTTTCTGTCCGTTGTTACGATCCCTTTGCGAACCATGGACAAGCCCGATGTTTGGATTTGGGGGACTTGGGGCAGCAGGTTAGGTGCTCAGCTGAGAGTCAAGGGAGGTTTCGTGGCTGAAATTCTACATGATTTAAGGATCTTTGACTGTAAGAGGAAAACCACAAATGTGAAGTTAGAGTTAATACATTTATTTTCTTCTGTTTATCTTCCCCACCTCCCTGGGGTCAGAAAGAAGTGATAAGTGGGAAGAACAATGAGTGACTTTGGTTTATTGAATCAATGAATGATTCAATTAAAACTGAGGAAATTTTAGTCTCTTTAGATGAACACACAAAATAAAAGAGAAGAAAATAAAATGCAAGGAATATTTCGATGCAGTAATTCAAATGACAGTGATTATGTTTCTGTGAAAGTTTGATCTGGAATCTGATGTGCAGAAATTTCCACGTGACTGAGTCTGTCTCCCCCACCTTTGTGTTTGGGGAACGGTAAACAACTGGAGTCTAAGCCCTTGTTGTTTGCGTATAAATCGCATTTACAAAGGCAGGCCCAGCCCTTCACTAGGCTGCTTCGTGGAGCCATGCGTTTCTGTTCCTCCTCATGGCTGCATTCTGCTGCCACAGCCATAGTTTCTGCACTAAGAGAAAAGATTAATTGGCTCATGGCAACACATCGGGCCGGCTTGGACATTGTTCTGGGGCTTTGCTTTAATTCTTGCTGTTAAAGGAAAAAAAAAAAAAAAAAAAATCCTCCGCGACAGTGTTATTAATGTGATAAAAAGGAATACTTGTTAATAACTAGATAATTTTGAGAACGTGGGTTCATCCATCTGTTAATCTTTGTTGTGATTAAGGAGGAAATCCTATTACCCATTATTCCTAATGACAAGACCAAGGAGGCTTAAAGCCCCAGCCGGTGCAGCCCCGGAGAAGAGCGGTGAAGGGTATCGGCGATCTTGGTGGCAATTAGGAATTGGCCCGACCTCCACACAACAAAAGTGATACAAAAGAATTACACCCTCACTAAAGTCTATTTCCTCGTATAATCACACAAAATGATTTTTCTTAAATATGATAATAAATCACAGCAAAAAATCAATGTGGCAGAGCCCAACTGCTATGGCCTGATAACACATCAATCAATATTTAGTATTTAGATTTTAATTAATACATAGCCGTGCAGAGACTTTTTAAGGGAGAAATATTATCTCAGATAAAAAATCCAGCACCGTTAGCATGCAAAAGTTGTTGCTCATATCTGTCATTGATCAATCTGCTGGGGTTGTGATTAAAACCCCTTGGAAATATCAGACAAGAGGGCAAAACAGATTGAACCAGAGAGAATGTTGTCGGCATCTCTGCTGGGAGACGCAGCTCACGAGGCATTGGAGCCGGGGCTGAGCCGCCTAAGCGGCAGGCTTGGGGAGACAGAATCCAGGATCCTGGGAACCTACAGACCCCAGAGTCTCAGGTTAACCGACAGGGCTCCTGCCAGTGCTCTCCCTGAACTTACAAACTTCAGATTGGGGTGAAATTTTTCTTTTGGTGATCAAGTGTTTTCAGAATAATTTTGATGTCTATTGAACTTTTCTTATCAATTGCAGTCGCACTTTTAAATTCCTCTGTTTCTCGCGGGATGTGGATGACAGGGGAGTCCTTGCAGGGGAGCAGGTGGGGGGCGTGGGTTACTAGGCTAGACTAATAGACTCTAGACTGTTTACAAACTGCCCCCTGGGTCCCCACCCACGACCACCTCTGCCCTCACCTGACTTCCTACTTCCTGCAGCTGTTCTCTGAACCACACCCTCAAGGAAATGACTCTTCTCCTGTGTCATCACGGTCATAGCCACCAGAGGCCACGCATATTACATTCCTGAGACTGAAAGCTGGCGGGATCCTGGTTGCGTGGGGCGGTCTCTGGGGAACTGAGGGCTCAGGGAAGCAGTGACTTTGTCTTGCTCGAGTTCCATGTGGAATCTGTCTGCCGGTGGAGGCGGGGTGAGGAGGGCAATGGGCAGGGGCACAGGGTCCCTGAGGAAGCAGTTTGGGAGGTCAGGCTTTGAACTCACAGAAAAACGCTGGGTCATTGAGGAATTAGGTGACTGATTCTCACTTATCAGAACCATGATGGTATCAAAGGCTAAAACATTCCTGCATTTTGACAGCACAGTTCCACCTCCAGGACTTTACCCTAAAAAGTATTCAGATAAGCCTAGATGTCTCCATATCAGGGTCTTCCTGCAGTGAAGCAGCAACAGACCCCCCATCCCCACCCCGGGCAACAACTAACAGACACCTAGAGGCAAGAAGGAGCTTGTAAGTCGGTGTGTGAAAGCCATCCCGGAGGCGATGTGTTTAGGGGAATAGTTAGAGACATTTCGAAAGGTGATCCCAATTCACCCAAACACCTTTTGGTGGATGTGCCTTAACGTTTGGCGGGAGACAGAAGGGGAACAGCTGTCTGCTGCCTCTGAGCCCATCCCCCTTTCACAGGAAGCCCCCAAACGAGTTCTCTCATTCGTGTCAAATGGTCCCCATCTGATGCCCCCTCCTCCTCCACAGTGTCTTCAGGGTCTGCTCTCCTTCAGTCCTACACACCATCAGACAATTCTTCTGTAAAGTCCTGTCCTCACACGTGTCGCATGAACTGAGTGGCGTCGACAGTTTGGAGTTGGATACTAAATTTAAGAAGAACGGCTGTGCCCCATTTTTATGTGGTCAGAGCGGCTGGTCCTTGCCTCCAGGTGCCCTGGATGTTGCTAAACCAGGGAGTGGTTGGAAGTAAAGGCCGTTAGATACCAGAATGTTATGTATGGGATGGAAGGAGTTTTTATTTGCATTAGAAGTGACCTCTTGTTTTCCTGCAATGATCAGATTAAAACAATACTCAATTCTTAAATGTACATTGATACAGGTGAAGCGATAGAAAGATATTTATCTGTGAGATAAACACAGCAATTCCATCTACAAGACTTATAAAGACAGCCATCTGAACTCAAGATTCCCAATATCGGGTCTTGAGGGGTTTATGAAGTCACCGTCAGGTTAACTAGTTAACGCTGGTGGAGGTCCATCACTACCACCCCAGACCGGGGTTCCAGCTTTGCCGAGGGAGCAGAGGGGAGGCAGACAGCCTCCATCCAGAAGACCTTCCTTTCCTGGGAGAGAAGAATCCAGGATCTGATTTCTGACACTCAGCCTGGGGTCTCCATCACATGCGCTGAATAAAGTATCTGATGGACTGAACTGTTTAAATTCCGGTCCCTCTCTGTGGCCGAGCTCGCGCCTACAGTCACCGTGGGAGGGAAGGTCTCTGGCCACCATGGAAGCAGGTGATTTCTGTTCCCTTTAACCTTGCGGGCTGGGTGGTGGGAGGGCTCCTGCCCCAAGCTGGCGGTTTGGGGCTCGGGTGGCCCAGCCCCCGCTAGGCCTGTGATGCTGAGTCCTCCCCGCCCCCCTACCCCCGGCTGGGGCTGTGTCCTTGGGGAGAGGAGGCTAGTAGTCCCCTTAGAGAGTCTGAGAGAAAACTGAGGGTGCTCCATGTGGATTTGGGAAGTGTGCTTTCTCACTCTCCCAGTAGATCAGGACACAGCCAGAACCTTCACGCCAGCAGAGGCAGTGCTCTCCCACATTTGCTTCTTTTCCTCGCCTGCTTCCAAGCAGACGCCGTGGGATGCAGTCCTGGAGGTCTGCTCGGCAGAGGAGCCTTCGTAGGTGTCATGACACAGTTGGACCCACTAACGTCATGGTGACGTCGGCGTGCTCCAGGCAGGAGCACTTTATTATTATTATTATTATTTAGGTGCACTTTGTATCCCTGTGAAAGTATGAAAGCCTCCCGGAAATTAGATGTTAGACACAAAGATTAGCGCTGTCACAGGAGTTAACTATTGATCAAGTCCTATACTTGGCTGTAAGAAGCTTCCTGAGGAAAGCCTTGGATCTGGTTCCAAAGCTGGGGAGGCTGTGAGCGGGGGTCATGGAGGGCTGGGGAGACCATGAGCGGGGGTTTGTGGCTGAGTGTGGAGGCCATGCCTCCCAAGTGTGGACGCGTTGGCCCATTGTGCAAGGCTCTGTTATGAGACGCAGCTCAGCCTTGGCATGAACGTAGGGCAGGCTCCAGGGTCCAAATCTAGAAGCTGCATTCAATGGCCCTGACGTGTCTGTGGGGAGGTAACTTACCCTTAATGTAGACAAGCTTGCCATGTGCACGTGAGCCAAATGGGCAGGTCAGGGGAGGTACGCTTGTGGAGGGGGGCGTGCATGAAGGTGGGGATGAAAAGTGGTGAAGAAATTAGGGGAGCTGGACCCCAGATTTCACATGTCCAAGGAGAGGTTTTTCTTTTTTAAAAAAGAGGCGAGAAAGGCAATTACAGTGAGGAGAGACGTTTAATAAGACAGACTTGTGCCAATCACGCTCTACAGACGGGTGCCAACTCGAGAGTGGGTGTCTTGTCTGACCTGTCTTCGTCTCCACACCTGAGGGGCCGTTCCTGTTGAGGGCTGTGTGCTGCCTGGAGGGGACTCTGGGGACTCAACTCTCAGCCGAAGCTGAGGGTTTGAGATGTGAGGTGGAAACCTTCCAAGGACGGGAAACTCTTTGAGTTGCAGACGAGGTTTCAGGACTCAGCCTTGAATGAAATAGTGATGGAGTGACTGGGGCCTCCCTGCAATGATGGAGGCGTTGAGTTGCAACTCAGGACAGAACCTGGGATGGAGAGAAGCCGGGACCCTGAAGGCTGGGGAGGAGGTGATGGTGAAGGACAGGAGCTTGTGGTAAAATAGATCAGCATGTAGCAATGCCCGGAAATCAGGCTAAATGCTTTCTCCCAGCCCAGGTTGTGGAAAGCTTTGTGAAGATTGACAAACCAGCAACAGAAAGACATTTCCAAAATAATCAGGAAGGCTTGAGAACTGATTGGCTATTTGATCACATGAGGAGACTGTCATTAACTACTTAGTGTGATGATGATGACAAGGCTCCATTGGATGGGAACGGTGCTGACAGGTGAACGGACAGGGTTGGGGCGCCGGGTGCAACAGCAGTTGGGTGGAGGGGACTGGGAGAACCAGCGATGCCAGCGACCTGGACGTAGGCGTCAGGGCTCTGCCTCTGTGCCTGTCCAAACATGCCCATCACGTTTGCTTTGTGAAGGGCGGCTGTCAGCACGGTGACAGGACCAAGGGCAAAGCCAGGCTGTGTGGCATGGTCACGAACTTGGACGTGTCCGAGCTCCGTGGGAGGAGGCGGACTGAGTGCCTGCCTGCCTCTAGTAGCTGCTCAGGGCGAGCACATGTTCCCCAGGGGGACATGGATTGGTTCAGATCTTTCAAGAAGGGTGTCTGTCATTCATGGCACCCAGACTCCCGCCAGGCATTGTGCGTGTGTTCACTTTGCTCTTCGGCAATGCGGAGTTGGGGGTCCTTACCCAGACTTTACAAAGGAGAAGGCTGGAGCTGAGCAGGGCTGGTGCCGGCCGGGCAGTGGGTCAGAGCCTGGTGTGCGCGAGGCCCTGGGACGGAGGGCCATGCCCACCATGCGGTCAGCCTGCACCTCCCTGCTGCCTGCTCGGCGCCAACCCTAACAGACAGAGCGTCCGGCCAGCACAGGCTCCTGTTGAGACCCTGGCACTCAGCCTTGGTCTCTCGGGCTCAGCGTGCACCCCTCGTGGGGCAGGCGAGCTCCTCCGCAGGTGCGACTTCCCAGTTAGCGGGCACCCGCCTCCCACGCTGTCCTGGGATGTCTTTGTGGCTTGCCTGGCCAGCTGGCTGCTCTCTGATTCTGCTCATTTCTCCGACGGTCGATGGAAGCTATTAGTTTGTTTCCAACGTCGGTGACTTAACAAGGGTCACGGCTCTGACGGCAGAGCCGGCTGATACAGCAGTGCTGGCGGACAGCCCTCCGCCCTCCTCCAGGCAACCCGAGGCTTGGGTCCTGTTACTGCAAACTGTGCTCCAGAGTGAAGTCAAATCTTTACTCCTGTGTTGGTAGATTGTATGTGAAGGGTGCTAACAGATTTTTTTTATCATTTGATCTACTAGGAATACGCATAGTGTTTATCCATCTGTAGGGACAGTGTCTTTTAGTGAGATAAATAGCATACACTATTCAGTTTTAATGGTGCATGCATGTGGGTGTGTACCTGTGTACATGTGTGTATAGATGCATGTATGTGTGTATATGTGTAGGATATACGTATGTGTGTCCGTGCATGCTTGTGTATGCTCGTGGGTATGCATGTATGTGTATAAGTGTGTGGGTGTGTGTATAGAGGCATGTGTGTATGTGTATATGTGTTTGTGTGTGTGTGTATATATGTATGTGTGTCCATGAATGCTTGTGTATACTCGTGCATGTGCAAGTATGTGTATAAATGCATGGGTGTGTGTTTGTGTGCACACCAACCTTGTGTGAGCACCTGTGATATGGAGGTGTTTTGTATACATTATTCTTTGTTCCTGGGACTCTGAGGTCTGCAAGACTGCTTGTGATGTTACTGTTATTGCTGTGTTTGCTATTATTTTGCAGGAGGACGCTGGGCTTCCGTAGGTCATGTTCCTCGTAGGCAGTCACACGAGGGCACAGCTGGGCCTCCAGCCTGCACTTCGGTCTGCATCTGGACAGCACCAGCCAGCACCCTGCCTTCCTGCACTCAGGAGCCTAAACACGAAGCACCCTGTTGGTGAATTTCCTATGGAGCACACAGCCTGTGCCCCGTGGGAAACATGCATGTTTTGGTGGAAAGTGGGCACCTATTCCCGCATCTTCTTCCTTCGGGCGTGGGTCCTCACACCCCAGTGCTGAGGCTTCCGACCCGGGCAGGTGTGTGTTCATTCTGCAGATAATCAGAGGCCCTGATAAAATAAAGCTTCCCATGATGGACACCCGGCCGACAGGGCTGTCAGTTTACGGAGGGTGTGGGCAGAGTTGACTGGAAAATTTTGATCACTTTAATTTACTATATCCAGTGTGCCTGCTGTACTCGGCCGGCACTTTTATCAAGCCCTGGGCGGTGGTATTGATTTTTTTATTTTCTATGTAGGATAAGAAGACAGAGAGTTAGGAGCGAGAGTGGATGAAGAACTTTCTCCGATTGCTGCTTTCTCCAGCTTATTGCATCCTGTCGTCTGTGGTTTCAGATGATGTGCGGTATGTCAGGGCTGCTGGGAGCAACAGGCAGGGCGAATAACAATAGAAGAGCCAGAAAGATTGAAAAAGGAGAAGGAGGCAGAGGAGAAAGTCGGAAAGTGCCTGTGAGCCCTGGAGACAAGCAGAGGTGGAGGAAAAAGCGTCCTCAGTGTGGGCAACCCGTCAGCACGTTTCTTTAAAGCTGCTGGGACCGAATGGACAGGTGCCAGCCCCCTTGAAACAGGGGCATCGAAGAAGTCTTTGTGTTATTATTTTCTCTCTGAAATGAAAAAAAGACCCCCCTCAACAACAAGAACAACACACACAGCCCCTCACACAACAACCAAGGGCATTCAGCCCATCTCTAGTCTTGCAGGCGAGCCCTGGTGGGTGTGCGGGTGGCAGGCACCTTCCCTTGGCTGCCCCCCACCCCCTGGGCAGACCCTGGCAGGCAGTCCCAGGGCACGAGGGACCGAAACCTCTGCAGTAGGTGCAGGGCCCCTCCCTGTCATGTGGAAGCCCCTTCCCACAGCCGAGCTTCTTGACAAGGCTAAGGCGGTTTGACAAAATCCAGAGGCCGAAGGAGGGTATTTTACTGGCTTGATGGCTCCCGTGTGGTGGTGGACGTGGAGCAAGAGAGATGAGAGACAGGCCCCCGGGACTCCAGCCAGGGGTCTGGGTTCCCGTGTGTTTTGTGGCTCTGGGTCTCTCGTTTGCCCATAGGCTATGTACCCTCACCCGGCTGCTTGGCGGTCGGGGCCAGGGGTCGCGAGCAGCACAGGTGCCCATCTGGTGTCCCCAGGAGTGAAGGATGTGGGTTCCTGATGACCATGAGATGTGACATGCAAGGCGCGATAGGAGGAACCCGAGGAAACAGCCTCAGTTATGGAGGAGCAGGCAGAACCCGGGCTCCAGGCGGAGCTGTGGGGCCAGAGACCGGGTTGCTGAGAGCTGGGCACAGAGTTTGGGGCAGGGTCATGACCAGGCTTGGGTTCGCCCCAAGAACACACCACCCAGCCCGTGAGATGCTGCCAAGACCCCACTCAGGGCGATGGCAGAGGTCAGCAGGGCACTGGTCTTTGGAAGCCTTTTTAGGAAAGAAAACAGTGATGCTGGAAGGACTCGACTCTGCCTGGTTCTGAGTGCCCCACAAGGAGTGACAAGGGCTCAGAACTGAAGGTGGAGGCCAGGGGCAACAAGGGAGCTGTGGAAACAGGTCAGCGGGGGTGCGCTGCAACAACCTGCGCAGGCGCGGCCGGCTCACCGTCAGATATCCTCAGTTCACCGCTGAGTATCCTGAATCCCAGTCACAGAGCTGAGTCGTGTGTGTGATGTGAGGTCTTCCTTCTGGAAACCCCGATCCTGTCCTCACTGGACGCTGTTCCAGAAGACGCTGCTCGTGTCTGCAGGCCACTTGTGCTTGCTTCAATTCTAGGATATGAAACGCACAGGGGGTCGGGAGGGAGCAGGGTTTGGATGGCGTGCTCGATTACTTAGTCCCATCTGACTGTTTGTGACCCCATGCGCTAATTTAAACTTTAAGACTTAAGGTAAAGTCTTCAGGGTCAACCTTTGACTATCAAAGATAGTTGTTTGTTTTTTTCAAAAGTATAAGTAAGTGCTTTTTAATTTTTAAACATATTTTTTAATTGGAGGAAAATTACACATATATATGAAATCTGGAAAAGTAGTATTGATGAGTCTATTTGCAGGGTAGGAATGGAGATGCAAATGTGGAGAACAGACACAGTGGGGGAAGGAGAGAGTGGGGCAAACGGAGAAGGTAGCATCGACATATATGCACTATCACACACTCTCACTACCATATATACAGTCTCACTATCATATATCACTCTCACTATCATATATACACTGTCACATATACACACTATCAGTATTGTAAATACACTATCACGTGTAGAATAGATGGCTGGCGGGAAGCTGCTCTATAGCACAGGAGCCCAGCTGAAAATAGTTGTTAATTGCAGGTATTGCATAAACAAACTCCTGAAACTAAATCTAATAATGTAGCTTGATGCTCTTAGATTAAAAAAAAAAAAGATCTTTACTTTCAAAGGTCTATTTCCTCTGTTAAAGTCACTTAAAGGGATCTTTGATTATCCCGGTAGGCCCTGGTTCTGTCTCTCTCTCTCTTTATATATATATGTATACACATATGTAAGTATTATGTATAAAACTAATTTTAATTGGAGTAAAGTTTCAGTAAAGTTAGCACATGCTTTTAAGAATGTGATTTGCTAAAACTGTCTATTTTGCAGAGATTGATGCCTCATCATTAAATGAAATCAAGGCAAGTTGCCCTACCCCAGTTCCCTTGAAAGCCATCGTCACGGCTGGCAGAGGAGGTGGGGCGATCTCCATGAGTGTTTTGTCGGCTTAGGTATTTACACGTTTTCCAAATACTTTCCGCTTAGTTTCAGGGCTCCAGGAAGCTCAAGTGGAATGACTTCTTTAACCTCAAAACACACCCTGAGGGTGCGTGTGGACTCTGCCCCTGGAGCCGACCATTTGTCCCAGATGGTTTGGGCTGAAGCTCCTCGGGCTGAGACCCACCAGCCTTTCCAGGCCCCGGCTTCAGTGCTCCACCCTCTTTCCATTTGTCCAATTTGTTTGGGAAGCAGGGCTCAGAGTCTGGTTCCCGTCCTGCAGAATACAGAGAACATAGGTTGACTTCTAGCAGTTGTGTTTAGTTTTGTTTCTTCCCTAAGAGCACTGACTTAAAAATTAAGGGCCATGGATGAAAAAAAGCCTGATGATGCAACAGGAAATAAAGGCAAACTAACTTTCTATGTTGCTTGTAAAAAGGGCTGTGTGCTACCTCGCCTCATGTTCTGGTGGAATTTGTCTCAGAAGATCTTTAAAAAGAATTGTTGCTTTAAGGTGATGTGATGCACAATACAGATTTTATTTCACATGTAAATACAAATTTATATGCAGGAATTGCTGGAACGAGCTGCAAGGTCGAGAACGTTTCTTCTGCCTCTGGAGTTCTGGTGAGCTTGCTGTATTCTTTATAACACTGTGATTTGTCCTCATTATTTTAAAAGCTATTGCTAACAGTTAAAATAAATTGCTTCATTTGTAACATATAGGTTGCTGTATAAAAGATGGCAGGTCAGGTTTGAGTGAGAAGTGCCAGTGCTCACAAATAATCCTGGCGCAGCCTTCGCGGCACCGGAGACTCGGAGGTGTTCTGAGCCCAGCCCGCTGCTTGGGTGTTGACTTAGAATCAGTTTCACTTCCAAGTGGAAGAGCTTCCGTCAGTCAGTGTGTTAACTTCCCCCTTTCCCTCATGGTCCCCCCCCCCCCCCCCCCCCCACCCCCCCCCCCCGCCCCCCCCCCCCCCCCCCCCCCCCCCCCCCCCCCCCCCCCCCCCCCCCCCCCCCCCCCCCCCCCCCCCCCCCCCCCCCCCCCCCCCCCCCCCCCCCCCCCCCCCCCCCCCCCCCCCCCCCCCCCCCCCCCCCCCCCCCCCCCCCCCCCCCCCCCCCCCCCCCCCCCCCCCCCCCCCCCCCCCCCCCCCCCCCCCCCCCCCCCCCCCCCCCCCCCCCCCCCCCCCCCCCCCCCCCCCCCCCCCCCCCCCCCCCCCCCCCCCCCCCCCCCC
>SJYC01042950.1:0-10937 GCA_006408675.1 Madoqua kirkii
TACCAGGTGATACCAAGCACAGACTGCTCGAACAGAAGCGGGTCTCTGAGAGGAGATGGGACCTCCTGCAGAAACAGGAGGCAGAAAGCACCCCCCTCCTCAGGTCCACAGATGGAGGGTAACAAGGGGCACTCAGTTCAGAGGAGCTGAACGCAGCACATGCTGTTTGCTGCTCAGTCGTGTCCAAGTCCCTGCGACCCCATGGACTGTAGCCCACCAGCCTCCTTTGTCCATGGGAGTTTCAGAACAAGAATACTGGAGTGGGTTGCTGTGCTCTCCTCCAGGGGATCTTCCCCACTCCGAGATCGGGGTGGCACTTACGTCTCCTGCATTGGCAGGCGGGTTCTTTACCTCTAGCGCCAACTGCGACTCAGTTTAGATTATCCCAGTTTTCTTGGCCACATGCAAAGCACCTCAGTCGGAACGGCTGAACACCTTCTCCTCTGCAGCAGGCCTGGCCGGGGCTCTGGCTCGGCCGCTTCACTGTCAGAGGCTCCAGGGCCCGTCTCACTTGGCGCCTGTGGGCTTTGCTGTCCACAGTGAATACCAGGGAGTTGTTGTCTTCTGTTTCCTTCACGGTGACTCAATCATGAAGGGGCGCTTGAGGGGGGACTTGATGTTGGCCCAGTGTCGACCCTGTTTCTCCGGGGCGGGGGGTCGCTCTTCTGAGGATATTTCAGTTGCTGGAAGGTGGGTGACATCTGGATCTCACTTTTTTGTGTCTGTGGATGCTTTTCAGCACTGCTTTCTTGGCCTTCAACATGCGTTTTTTCCCTCTGATTTCCTTTCCTTTTTGATTCTGTGTTGAAAATTCAGCATTTTTGGTTATTAATTGGCCTCAGTAAGATGCACAATCACATGCTTTTTTTTTCCCTCCAGGAAGATTAATATGTAACTGTGGGTTCCAGGATCATTTAAACTCTCCTTGAAAATTTGACCCATCATAACAGACAGATGCTCTCAGAAAACGATAGCAATGAAAATAATAACAATAATGACAATCATAAATGTTAACAATGGAAATCGGCACATGGCAGCGATAGTTCAGCATTAACTGTTCCTGAAGGAAGGCTCTTCTAAAGGTACCTCTTTCCATTCAAGATACAGACCCAAGCAATGCATGAGGATGAGAAAACGGAAAAACAACAGAAAGTGGGAAAAAATGGCTTCTGTTTACCCAGGTTATTTCTGAACAGTAATGCAAGGATGTAATAGAAATAATTTAGACATATGGATAAGAACCTTCAAAATCAATAGTGCTGGAAGAAATGAAGCATATGCTGATGCAATCAAACAGAATTGAATTTCATACAAATGTTAGCAAATCTATATCAGATTAACACAGCAAAAACTTCATTTTCATTGATTTATAACGTATTATTATTGTTTTCACCACACTGCCATAGACAGCCATTTAGCAGCTGCCACGTGCCTCACGGGTGAATAGGAGCCTGCATTGCGGGCGGGCACAGACACACAGGGGCCCTCAGTCACCAGGGCGCAGGTGCGGGCTCCGACGCCCTCCTCTTGCTCCTTTTCATCACGTTGCATCATCCTGGAGACTTCTGGTGAGTGTGGGGTGTTCGCTTGGAATTCACAGACTCATGAAGTAAAGGGAAGGGGATGTTTTGTAAACATTTAGCAAAAATGGGGCTTGAAAGGACCGTCAAACACATGTGTATCTCTATAGCTGTATCTGTCTCTGCCTAAATAACTCCACAAAAGTGGTTCCATCAGGATTGTTCTCAGGGACCAACTGTCTGCTTCTGGAAGCCACGCTGCCTCTGTGGCCCAAGCTGAGCCTTTATCTTCAATGTAAGCCTGGGTGGACCGCCTCCTTGAGTTTGCAGTTCCCGAGGTGAAAAATTGAGATTTGTTCTAGATCCTCTGGAGTCTCTCCCATCTCAACACTTTTCATAAGAACTTCCTCTTGGATGGAAAGAACTAAGTCAAGGACTGAGGTCCATGAAAGGCCAGCCTGCAGATATCTTCCATTTGGCCCTTGGGTTCTATCTCAGCAATGGTTTACAAGGTGAGCTGTGTTTTGACTGCAGGTTGGGCCCACTGCACGGGGCCTCAGGACAGGTGGCCACACTCACCCTTTCTGCCTAGCTGTTCCACATCCCAGATGGTTCCTCCCAGCTTTTATGCCTGGAGTCTCATAAATTGTGGTTTAGTTGCTGAGTTAGGTCTGACTCTTAGCCACCCCATGGACTGTAACCCACCTGGCTCCTCTGTCCATGGGATTTCTCAGGCAAGAACACTGGAGTGGGTTCCCATTCCCTTCTCCAGGGGATCTTCCCCACCCAGGGACTGAACTGGGGTCTCCTGTACTACAGGCAGATTCTTTACTGTTTTCACTGCCAGGGAAGCTGCTCATCAGTTCAGTTCAGTTCAGTCACTCAGTTGTGTCCGACTCTTTGTGACCCCATGAATTGCAGCACACCAGGCCTCCCTGTCTATCATCAACTCCCGGAGTTCACTCAAACTCATGTCCATCAAGTCGGTGATGCCATCCAGCCATCTTATCCTCAGTCATCCCCTTCTCCTCCTGCCCTCAATTCCTCCCAGCATCAGAGTCTTTTCCAATGAGTCAAGTCTTCGCATGAGGTGGCCAAAGTACTGGAGTTTCAGCTTCAGCATCAGTCTTTCCAATCAACACCCAGGACTGATCTCCTTTAGAATGGACTGGTTAGATCTCCTTGCAGTCCAAGGGACTCTCAAGAGTCTTCTCCAACACCACAGTTCAAAAGCATCAATTTTTCGGCACTCAGCTTTCTTCACAGTCCAACTCTCACATCCATACATGACCACAGGAAAAACCATAGCCTTGACTAAACGGACCTTTGTTGGCAAAGTAATATCTCTGCTTTTGAATATGCTATCTAGGTTGGTCATACTTTCCTTCCAAGGAGTAAGTGTCTTTTAATTTCATGGCTGCAATCACCATCTGAAGTGCTTTTGGAGTCCCCCAAAATAAAGTCTGACACTGTTTCCACTGTTTCTCCATCTATTTCCCATGAAGTGATGGGGCCAGATGCCATGGTCTTAGTTTTCTGAATGTTGAGCTTTAAGCCAACTTTTCCACTCTCCTCTTTCACCTTCATCTAGAGGCTCTTTGTTCTTCTTCACTTTCTGCCATAAAGGTGGTGTCATCTGCATATCTAAGATTATTGATATTTCTCCCGGCAATCTTGATTCCAGCTTGTGCTTCTTCCAGCCCAGTGTTTCTCATGATGTACTCTGCATGCAAGTTAAATAAGCAGGGTGACAATATACAGCCTTGACGTACTCCTTTTCCTATATGGAACCAGTCTGTTGTTCCATGTCCAGTTCTAACTGTTGCTTCCTGAACTGCATATAGGTGTCTCAAGAGGCAGGTCAGGTGGTCTGGTATTCCCATCTCTTTCAGAATTTTCCACAGTTTATTGTGATCCACACAGTCAAAGGCTTTATTGACTATGCCAAAACCCCTCATCGGTTGTAGGCAATTAACAAACAGCCCTCCTTGCCTGTGGGACCGTGGTGAGGGGTAGAGGAGTCACTCCAGGTGTGCTGGGCCCTGGGACGTCCTCAGCAAATCAGGGCTGTTTCACCGCTGGCTCGGGGACGCTTGACTGTTCTGTCTGCACCCCAGCACCTCCCCTGATGGTGAGCTGTCGGTTCCTTCAGGCCTTGTTATCCGTGTTGTCTCTTCCCCTGCACCGTGTGATATTTCCTAGCTGAGCTCCTGTCTCTGGTCTTCCTGTGGTGGTCAGAGCAGCCTGCAAATCCAAACCGGGTCCTGAAGCTCTGCTCTGTTAAGACCCCCGGGGGCGCCCACCCCCTGGCCTCTCCAGCCCAGTCCTGGACGCCGGCCACGCCTGCCCCTCCTGCAACCCTGGGCTCAGTACACCCCAGGCTTCACATCTCTGGTGTTCTGTTCAGCATCTACCCTGCCTGGAGACTGTCTAGGGCTCACTCTACCACCCAGAGCTCAAGGGTTCTTCTGCACGGAGCCTTCCCCCAGGCTCTAAGGCCTCGATGCAGGCCCTTGAATGCCATTGTTGCCGAGCTAGTCCTTCTCTTCTCCAGGCTCTGGCCTTCCCTCCTATAGGCTGGGTGTGTCTGCCTTGTTCACAATCCCCACTACCCAGAGGGACCCCAGGTAGTCACAGAACACCTAGCTATCAAGTTTCTTCTCATGGGCACCCCTACAGAGCATCACACAACAACGCTCCCTTTTGCACCTTTCAAGATGACTTCTGCCTTTTTTCATCGTTCAGATAGTTGCAAAGAAGTAATTTCCACCATATTGATATATACTGGTCTTTAAAAATTAAAATGGATCATATGAGCCTAAGTACTATAGCAATTAGGTACGTGGCACTATCCATCTAAAAATACACGATAACTATTCTTTCCTTAACAGCCAGAAGTTAAATATTATTTTTCCCCTTAAATTTCTGTCTCTGTTTCTCTTCCCAATAGGAATTTAGCCTAATGTTATAGAACATGTTTTATTTTTTTGGTCCGTTATCTTATTATACTTCTTTTAAGAAAAAAAATTCCCTATGTTTAAAATAATTGGGAAAATTTTGTGTTCGTAAAGCTCTGATTTCTTTTGGATTTATTGGTATAATTATTATAAGGACATAGTCTATCAAAACAAACAAATTATAAAATTTAATAAATATTAATCACGTAAAGAAGCAACATAGCTCAGTTGGTAAAGAGTCTGCCTGCAATACAGGAAATTCCTGGGTTGGGAAGATACCCTGGAGAAGGAAATGGCAACCCACTCCAGTATACTTCCCTGGAGAATCCCGTGGACACAAAAGCCTGGCAGACTGCAGTCTATGGGGTTGCAAGAGTTGGACACAACTGAACAGCTAAGCACACAGCACACAACCACCTAAAAGAAATAATAATTATTCAACACAGTGGTCAGAAGTTTATAGATGTGACGGAGACAGTGTGGTTTTCTATTTAGTTACATATTTGTAGATGACTATTACTCATTGCCGGAATGGGATAGCATTCCTCTCAAATCGATTCTGTTTTCATGGATATATTTGCCAAGCTACTTGTTAGTATAAATTCATTATAGAAATGGAAGCAACTTTGTTGTGGCAACAGCACGCAGTATTTCTGTCTCCTTCCAGGGTGCGTGCCAGTAATCACACGGTGATCAACCATTGAAACTATTTTTAGTGACCTATACCATCGAGACTCGGGTAGGGCCTCCTGCAGTTTTGCTGAAGGCAGAGCTTTGGGACCATCGACTTGCAAAAGGGTCTGCATGCAGCCATCGTGTTGTCTGCTCACGTTCTCAAAGTTGACAGTGGCATTGCGTTGGTTCCTTCTTGGCCGAGGATGCTTTCACCCCTGGGCGAGCCGAGGTCCGCTTCGAGGAGTGACCGGTGAGCCTTCGCTGTGGGAGAAGGCGGGGCTGCGACTCAGGCCCCAGGCTCAGCCTCTGGCGAGGGACTTCCGGAAGGAGCAGGTGCTGGGCTGAGGATCCTGCGGTCTCTTGAGACAGCGTGCAGCCCTCCAAGATTTACCCTCATTGTTCCATCACCGAGTGCCGCTTAACCTCAGATTTGTGCTCAGGGCAGCCCTTTGTGAGGACGCCCCCTTTTAGGGTCTCTAGCTGACTGCTGCTTCAATTAAGACAATGCTGTCAACTCAGTGCCGAATGTGGCCGGTGATCTCTGGTGGCCGGGCATTTCCTGGGGAAAGATAATTCTACTAATGGGTCAGCTCTGAGGGAGAAACGCACAGAATGGGGGGGGGTCCTGTCTCTGCCCCCACATCCGGGGGCTGCAGTGGCCTCCACACCCTGCACACCAGCAACACCCGTTCAAGAGGCTTCACCCAACAACGCCTGAAGCCATGAGCTAGAAACACAAAGAATCCATGCTCAAAACTCAAGGCTAGTGAAGGAAGAAGGTAAGACCCGGAGCAGGTTCTGTGCACCAAGTGCAATGCTGGTGATGCACTCGGGACCCCTGACTCCCGGACAGGGTCCCCAGCTCAGACGGGAGGGGGAGACAGAGCCCATTTCCCAGAACGTGTGCAACCCCAGATGAGGGTTACGGACCAGCGAGGGGCGTGGGACAGAGTGAGGAGGGCAGACACCAGAAAGGGGACTCCCAGCTCAGAAATGCAGGAGCCCCGCCAAAGGCTGCAAGGTTCCCTTGATGGGACATGTGGTTCAAGGCTGGGGGGCAGCCTGAGGACCTGTGCTTTGGAGTTTGCCCAGAATGGCCCTGAGGGCTTTAAGACTGAGAGATGAGATTGGCTTGCTGTTTGACCTTGGTGGGAGGCAGAGATTAGATTGGGACAAGACTAGTACATGGAACTTAGCTAGGAGGCCACCCGATAAAGCCCCTGAGAGATGATAGAGGCCTCGAGCAGTGGACAGAAGGGCAGTGATGGACAGACGGGCAGAAATGGAAGTGAACTGGGGGTGGGAGTTGATATGATGTCATCATTGGATGATCTGGGGAGGGGGTCAGGGACAGGGAATTCACAAGAGTGACTCCAGGGTGATGCTTTCCAAGGAGATTTACAGGAGAGGAGGGACGTGTCTGTTAGGGACGCGTTAAAATTCGTGTCTGCTGGACATCGAAGTGGAGGTGTCTGAGGCAGCAGAACCAGTTTGGAAAACTGTCAGCCAGTGGGCAGTGGCTGAAGCCCTGAGTGAATGAGTCACAGGAAGAGGAAGTCAGAGGAGGCTTAAGGCAGGCGTCCCGGGGTGTGGATGAGAGGAGGGGAGTAGCAGGGGCAGGAGCACTGGGAGAGGGCTGAAAGGACCGCGGGGCCCAAGGACAATAGGGAGGCAGCAAGGCCCCAGAATAGGCTCTCGGGGAGCCAAGGGCGGCGTGCAGGCTGAGTGGGACTTCTCGGAGAAGAACCAGAGAGCCTGGGGGGGACTTGGAGTGAGATGGAGACTGACGTGCATGCTGCCCACGCCATGGGGAAGCAGTGTGAGGATCGTGGGCCCCAAGGAGGGCCTCCAACACGCGTGGGTTTTGTTATTTTATGACGAGCACGCCTGGAACATGTGTATGTGGTCCACGCAGACAAGCTGGGCACGATCTCCGGTAAGCGTGGCCCTGTCGGGTGGGGCTGGCCTGGATGCAGCTGGATTGTCGAAGGTGCAAAGGCAGAGTGGAGGAGGTGAGCCCTGAGGGCAGACCTGAAACCTGGGGCCGTGGCTGGTGAAGCAGAAGCAACAGGAAGATTGTAACTGAGAGGTTGCTGGCCCGGAGCTGCTGCTGAGGGCAAAGAAAGGGGCCCGGGGGCGAGCGGCAGAGTCTCGGTGTTTTCCATCTTCCACGTGTTTGACGTTGGGAGAGCAGTCCAACTTCATGACGATAGGGGCTGAGATTTAAATTTTATGTGCAAAAAATCATTTATGATTCAGGTTCAGCGAGGGGTTCTGACTCCACTTAGCTGGCTTTTTGAGAAGTTTGCAATAAAGAAAGGGACCTGGTGAAAGAGCTACAATTTAACCAGAACCATTCATTAACCAGGATCGTTCATTAACAGGGCAGACTCAGTAGTAGTTTTCAGCTCTCATAATTAAACTAAATTAACTTGAGAATTCCTTTGCTTAAATTTGATCTGGCTCCTGTGGGCCTCTGACTCCTGTAAGGCAGGCAGGAACAGCGACTTAATAACGTATTATATTGAAAACTAATTTTCGTAATGGGCATCACAATCACCTCTCAAAATGGTGCCTGGTTTTTCCCGACAAGGGCAGTTTGGACCGTGTGGCTTCACTGGGTGGTTTCGGGGAGCACGGATCTCTTGCGTCTGGATTGAGGACTGGTTCTGATAGAAATAATTGTGTCTCAGTTTAGAAGGTACTTCACTGAGCTCTGACCCAGGAACACTTTTATATTAATAGTCCGTCCTCTGATGGGGAGCTAACTGTTGGAGGGCGTGGGGGACTGGTGAGAAATAGAGCTCCCTGCTTAGTCTCCTTTAGTCTTCGCACGGCTCTGGGGAGGGGCAGTGTCGGACTGCAGGGACGCTGAGGTGCTGTGGGGTTTGATTAGGCGGTTGGCTTCAGTGGACTTGAGGTGTAATTGCTCTGAGATAAAAGAAATATAAGCAGTTCAATTACAGTTCAGCTCTCCCTCATCACCTGCAATGCAAGCCTCAAACATTATTTTGTTAGAGAAAATGTCAGCAGCTTGTCAGGGATCTGATGAAACACCCTCTTTACCTTTCATACGCTAACTCAGTTCTGACTGTGTCCACTGGAGCAGTATTAGATCTGCAGGTCAAGGGCTTGGTCCCACAGGCTAGCCACCCCCCAGAGCTGCCCCTGGCCCCGCCTCGGGTACCGTGCTGAGATGGAGGTGCCTGGACACAGAGGGTTGGGGCAGCTTGAATGCTGAGCCGCTGGGTGGGTTTGCCTGGACTCCTGGGTTCCTTCCTGTGCTCCTACTTCCTCACTCTTCATTTGTGTAAGAAGGATGAGCCCGTGTGTGTAGCTCTCAGATTCAGGAGAGTAAAAACACGTGTCAGTTTGGAGAGAAAGGGCTCAGACCCCTGATTCCTGGGCTGACGCTGGACGGAGCTGTGTCCTGCTGGTGCCTAGGGGCAATGGATCCCGTAGGGTGTCTTCCAGACTCACCTGCAAGGCTGGGGATGAAACCAGGCCATGGAGGTCAGGGATGGGACCGCCTCTGGCTTAAAATTCACCCAAATAGTCCCGGAGCTGAAGCTTGAGCTCCCAGGACGAAGTGCGGGCCCAAGGGCCCCCCGCGCAGGAGGCTGGGAGCCCTGTGACGAGCTCCGTGTGGTCACGGCTGGTTCCTGCTGCTGTGTGGATGCCGCAAAGATGAGGGGTTGGGAGGCCCTGCCTGAGCTGCAGCGTGACATCCAGGCCCCTGCAGTCCTGCAGGGCCAGCCCTGGGCTTGCAGCGGAGACCCAGGAGGGCAGTGCGGATCCATGTTTGGGCTGTGTGGTTCATCTTCAGCTGCTGCCTCTGATATGCATGGAAATAGTGATGCTGCAGTGTGACGAGGCTGCTGTCGTATCTAATAGCAACTCTCCTGACCTCCCTTCTGGTTTCCTTATACACCATCAGAGCAGGCATAGGGTCTTTACAGCACGTTCTCAGCTGTGGGCATAGAGGCTGGGGAGTGGCTGGTTTTAACCTCCTGTGGTTCTGTGCCTTCGCTCTAGACTGGAGGCGCTGGGTTTTGGCAGTTGTTTGTGGATATGACCACGTCTGGAGATGTGTCTGGAGATTTCCATGAGTGAGGACAAACGCTGGTTTTCCAGCTGTGAGACTGGACCGGTGGGGGCCTCCTCACTGCTGTGTGGTGTCCACACTCGGGAATGATGTGTGGATCAGCTCTCGGTGACGCACGAGCCCCCCGTGGACGCAGGGGTCGCCTGGAGCTGTGGTCCCAAAGTGCAGCGGTGCCCCAAGGCCCTGTGGGCGCTTTGGTGAAGCAGATGCTGGGCTAGAGGTGGCTGAGCGGCCCCAGCAGAGGAGACAATGGTGGGATCTGAGGGGCCGGTAGGCGTGTTGGGGCGCTTGGCATGTGTGCCTGGACCTAGAAAATGCAGGGTTTTGCTGGGAATGGCTTTCAAGGGCCCTCTGTGGGGGCACGTGCCAGAATGGGTGGTGCTGGCAGGAGCCCAGGATGCACTGAGAGCTGCTGGTCAGAGGCAGCAGGTGATGTCGGGGGCACCCACCCCAGGAGGGGAGAGCCAGGTAGGGAGGTGGTGAGGGCTGTCGGGCCGGGGGCTGACGGCAGGGCCCTGGGGACCAGGCAGGCTGGTGGCCACAGGGAGGCTTGAGAGGGAGTGGCTGGCATGTGAAGGGCCCTGGAAGACTGGGCTGCACCTGCTGGAGGCCGGGGCCGGGCGATGGCAGGGAGGCGGCAGAGTAGCTGGAGGGCCTCCAGCCCACCCAGCTCGCTCCGGCTCAGAGAACGGGCCTTGGCGGAGACTCTCTTCTGCCTTTGCTCTTGGGCTCCAACTCTAGAAGAAGAAAGGAAATAATAACCTCACTTGCTTTCCTGCAGATATCCTTCTGGGCAGTCGTCTGGAGCATCCTTAAGCCAGAAGGCGCCTTTCTCCTTGGGTGGGTGGGATGTGAACGAGGTGGCTTTAGGGCATAGTCCTAACCCCCTCACCTTCCCTTCTGCTGCCCCCCACCCCTGTGCCTTTGCTGGAATGATGGTCAGAATGCATTAAAATGCACAAAATAAAATACGAGTTTCAAGGAACAAATTTTACTAAAATACAGTTATCGGAATGCTGGAATCAGGATGACATATACATCACGTGGTATGAAAGCGCTGTACATGCTTCTCATCAATAGTCACACAGCAAGCCCCACAGGCAGTCTGGCCACTGCCCTGATCTCCTATTTCCTATGTTCCTATTTCGGTTGCAGGCGACCAGGCGGGTGTGAGCCGGCGGCAGGAAGGGACCAGACACAGCTCTGCCCCTGCAGCCTGCCGGGCTTCGCTCGCTGTCTGCTCCGCACACCGAGGTCCTTAGGAGTCTCCGTGAAGGTTAGTGGGCATGAAGATGGCTCCCTCCCATCTGTGTCCCCTGGGTCTTCTGGGAAAAAGGCACCAAAAGCTCCGTGGGTGTGCACCCATGACAGTAGAGGAGATGGGTGAGTTCTGCGTGCTAACGGAGGGGCCATGTGAGGCGCCTGCATTCGGTCAGGATGTCCCAGACCACAGCCCCACTGCCGGCTGGGAGCCACATGGAGACTGATGCTGCGGGGTAGGGGGGCAGGGGGGCTGGCTGGGCTGAGCTCAGAGCTCCTGGCAAGGCCAAGTCAGTCTCTTAGGCACCTGACAACCGTGCCCCCAGGCCTGGAGCCGCCAGGCCCCAGGAGCGAAGGAGCGTGCTTGCCAGATGAAGACTTCGGGTAAGGCTTTACTGGGGCTCCTGCTGCAGTGGGTGG
>SJYC01042952.1:0-34557 GCA_006408675.1 Madoqua kirkii
ACGTGTGTGTGCTCTGAGCCTTCTGTTCCCAGATGCTCCCTCCACTAGGCACCCTCAGAGGACTCAGCACACTGGCTCTTTGTTTTGATATCACTTGTCCTCACCAGAAGGCACCTTTCTGAGGCCAGAGACTCTCTGTTTTTTCTATTTCTTCGTTCCCAGCACAATGCACTCAGGAGGTGTTGGGTGACTGACATGGTGCAGGACCTGGAAACATAGTTCTAAGACCTGAAATCACATGCTTCCTAGAGCTGGAAAGTGATGAGATACTTGGCCAGGACTGAGGATGATGGAAGAGGTGGGTACAGCTAACAGATCATGAACACGAGGGGCAGGGGGGTATCCTGGGTTCTTTCATGGACCTGGTCCTGGGGAAAGGAAACCCACACTGTAGAAAGCCAAGAACCAACTCTTTTGGGGGACTGTTGGGCAGGAAATAAAAGTGGATGACAGAAATGATGGCTCAGCCATCAGTGCCTGGCATCCCAAGAATGCTCAGGATTCTGCTGGAAGCAATCAGGGCTTTCGTGTAACACTTTACTGCAGGTTTAATTGCGGTTATATTTCAATGCCAAGGAGAGTAATTTGCAGCATGAATAAGGCATTAGATTTGCAATTCCCTACATTTTAAAACCCCATATAAAATCAGTGTTTGGTACTGGTGCTAGCAGAATTGTCATTTCTTGCTCAACTTTCAAAGAAATTGGAGTTGAATATCCATATTAAAGTTTATAAAATTTTGAGTGACATTCTCATTACATCATTAGCTTTGGCTCTCTGCCGTGTGTGTGAATCCAAAGTGGCCACACCCCAGACAGAGCTCTAGTGATGGACTCCAGTGGGGTTGGGGGGTGTGTGGCTAAGACAGACAGACGTGCTCGGAGCAACGTCATTACGACCCAGTGTTGCTCATTTTAGTAAAATCAAGTGCTTTCTGGTTAATGAAAAACTGGGGGCAAAGTCTGAATGCCTAAGGAGGTGATAGTGTTTGGCAGCTTAGAGACAGTCATGTTTATGAAGGTGGGCCAGTTTTGGAATGGCAACTAGCATCACCTAATGTAAGAGGGAAAAAATACTCATTGAGAAGCAAGGAGAGTATGCCTCCTCTCCCAGAAAAGAACCTCAGTCCCGTTGCTGCTGGTGTCAGTGATGTGGGAGGCACAGAGCTGTTCACCAGGGCATCTGCCTCTAAACGGAGGCCCCAGACGGGGACCCCAGGGCGGCCACATCCGGGGTCTCTGCCAGCCCCAAGGTGGGCATGGCCACCAGCACCACCACTGCTGCCACCCCAGGGCTCTGCTCTCGGCCCGCATTACCTCGTTTCATGCATTCACAGTGTTTAAAAATATGCAATTTATTGGAAGTGAATTGTGTTTCTCATGAACTGTTTTCTCTTTTGAGCATGAAGATATTCACTCTGTCACTCGTGAAGCTTAGAAAGGAGAATTTTGGCTGCTCGTCTCAGTTCGTGAGGAACGTCATGACGGTGGCAGGGCCCTGCTTCTCTGGCCTGGTCTGGGACGCAGACACAGAGCCTCAGGCTCTGAGACATCTGTCTGCAGAGGACCCGCCATCACCATGGAGACACTGACCTTGAGAAACATCATTTAGTTGCATTTTACTTCTGCTTTATTGCCACCTCTCTCTCCTTACTTCTGGGTGGTAGTCTCTGTCTGAAAACTGTTCTGGGTTTTTCTTTCTACTGAGGAAAATGGTAGTGATGTGACTTTAATACCTGTGAGAGTGACAGGTTTTAAATTCTAGGGGCTTTCGGAACCCTATACCCTCCCACCTGCACCCACCCTGAGCCCCACCCCCTAGCCTGGAGAAGCCGTTCATTGACATGTAAACTGGGGAAATTTGTGCACCTGTGTTTTACTGAAGAAGCTTGAAAACCAAAAAATAAATGAAAACTCTACACAGAACTGATAGCTGTGGGACACTCTTTATAGATTTTATTCTCATGTTTCTGGACCTTTGTTTGAGTTCTCACATCAGTTTTCAGCAGCTCACCCCATCTCTGGGTAATGTCTTCATTGCTTAAAGGCATATTAGTCTCAATTCGTGTGAGGAAAGCATTGTGTGTTTCTGGCTTTTAATTTCTGTTGTTGTTTAGTTGCTAAGTGGTGTCTGACTCTTTGTGGCCCCATGGACTGCAGCACGCCAGGCTTCCCTGTCCTTGACCATCTCGCAGAGTATGCTCAAACTCATGTCTGTTGAGGCAGTGATGCCATCCAACCATCTTGTCCTTTGTTGCCTCCTTCTCATTCTGACTAAACGGAGGCCCCAGACGGGGACCCCAGGGCGGCCACATCCGGGGTCTCTGCCAGCCCCAAGGTGGGCATGGCCACCAGCACCACCACTGCTGCCACCCCAGGGCTCTGCTCTCGGCCCGCATTACCTCGTTTCATGCATTCACAGTGTTTAAAAATATGCAATTTATTGGAAGTGAATTGTGTTTCTCATGAACTGTTTTCTCTTTTGAGCATGAAGATATTCACTCTGTCACTCGTGAAGCTTAGAAAGGAGAATTTTGGCTGCTCGTCTCAGTTCGTGAGGAACGTCATGACGGTGGCAGGGCCCTGCTTCTCTGGCCTGGTCTGGGACGCAGACACAGAGCCTCAGGCTCTGAGACATCTGTCTGCAGAGGACCCGCCATCACCATGGAGACACTGACCTTGAGAAACATCATTTAGTTGCATTTTACTTCTGCTTTATTGCCACCTCTCTCTCCTTACTTCTGGGTGGTAGTCTCTGTCTGAAAACTGTTCTGGGTTTTTCTTTCTACTGAGGAAAATGGTAGTGATGTGACTTTAATACCTGTGAGAGTGACAGGTTTTAAATTCTAGGGGCTTTCGGAACCCTATACCCTCCCACCTGCACCCACCCTGATCCCCACCCCCTAGCCTGGAGAAGCCGTTCATTGACATGTAAACTGGGGAAATTTGTGCACCTGTGTTTTACTGAAGAAGCTTGAAAACCAAAAAATAAATGAAAACTCTACACAGAATTGATGGCTGTGGGACACTCTTTATAGATTTTATTCTCATGTTTCTGGACCTTTGTTTGAGTTCTCACATCAGTTTTCAGCAGCTCACCCCATCTCTGGGTAATGTCTTCATTGCTTAAAGGCATATTAGTCTCAATTCGTGTCAGGAAAGCATTGTGTGTTTCTGGCTTTTAATTTCTGTTGTTGTTTAGTTGCTAAGTGGTGTCTGACTCTTTGTGGCCCCATGGACTGCAGCACGCCAGGCTTCCCTGTCCTTGACCATCTCGCAGAGTATGCTCAAACTCATGTCTGTTGAGGCAGTGATGCCATCCAACCATCTTGTCCTTTGTTGCCTCCTTCTCATTCTGCGCTCAGTCTTTCCCAGCATCAGGGTCTTTTCTAGTGAGTTGGCTCTTCGCATCAGGTGGCCAATGTATTGGAGCTTCAGCTTCAGCATCAGTCCTTCCAGTGAATATTCAGGGTTGATTTCATTTTGGATTGACTGGCTTGATCTTGTTTTCCAAGGAACTCTTAAGAGTCTTCCCCAGCACCACAATTCAAAGGCATCAGTTCTTCAGCACTCAGCCTTCTTTATGGTCCAACAATCACATCCATACATGACTACTGAAGAAGCCATAGATTTGACAATATGGATCTTTGTTGGCAAAGTGATGTCTCTGCATTTTAATACGCTGTCTAGGTTTGTCATAGCTTTCCTTCCAAGGAGCAAGCATCTTTTAATTTCATGACCGTAGTCATTGTCTGTAGTGATTTTGGAGCCCAAGAAAAGAAAATCTGTCACTGTGTTCAGTGACCATATTTTCTGACCACATTTTATTCATATTAAACAATTCTCTATGCAATGTGAGAAATTTCCGCACATTGTCTTTTAGGGAAAATCAGAGACTTAAAGTTCTTCATGTTGCAGGCTCTATCTGTGGTGCTCGGGCGCAGTGCAGGCAGGTGTTAGGAAAGTGGGTGGAAGGTTCTAAAGGTTCTCCTTCTCCACTCACAGCTTCTGCAAGAGAACCCTTCCTCTGGTGGAGGTGAACTTCCTTAGGAAGTAGGTGTGGACCCCAGTCAGGCCCCTGAGCGGCCCACTTTCACTGTGACTTTGATGTGTCAGTGGAATACAGGAGCTGCACAAGCTGGAATTCTTTCTAAGTTCCATATTGAACTATGTATTCATTGAATACAATTACAAAAGAACATAATATCTCAAAATTTTGAGTCACAATCTTAGGCTTATTACTGTCAAAAAGCAATTATAAGCTATTTTTATGCAGAGCTCAAACATAAAATTAAAGACTCAGAAATGAAAGAGAAACATTTTTAACCATACTACCCAGCGCCTGCAACAACATCTATCAGCCAAATGTGGGGCGTAGAAAATATGCATATTCTGCAACCCACAGAAAGTGTTCACAGAGGGGTTGGGAGAGTAATTTAGGCCAGCTGTTTGTAGTAACTTTATTTCTATGCTGGCTGATATATTAGGGTACAAAAAAGTAGAGGAAAGACTGTACTGAAATGTTTGAAATCCTGAAATAAACCAGCTTCTCTAGGATGAGGTTTTCAGAACCAGAGATGTGACCGCTTAATAACCGGTCTAACCAATTGTGTAGACAGACACACAGCTCTCTGCAAGGCTGGGTCCTTGGATGTGGGCAGAGGGGCATCTGGGCTCCAGGGAGAGAGCCTTGACTTGGGGAGTGCTGAGATGTCTCCATACCCACAGTGTCCTCACGCGGGTACTGTTGCTATGGATGGTCAGCATCCCGGACAGTCAGCCAGCCCTGATTGTGGCTGATTGTGGATGGTTTGCACCACAAATGACAAAGGAGACTGGGTGGGCATGGAAGGGGCTTGCCTGCTGAGTTTAGACCCTGTATAGCCTGCTGACCTAGGCAGCTATCGTGAAGTGGCTGGAGACCTGATGGATACACAGCTCCAGAGGGTGCTTGTTCGTCTTACTGAAGTCTGGTACCTGGGGTACTGGCCAGCATGCTGAGCTTGAATTTACCACAGGTCCCTGTTGCTTTTCAAATGTGGGTTTGATTTTCAGAGCTCTGGGCTTACCTAGGGTCAGGTCAGACCCTGGGAATCCTGTGAGAGGAGGAAGAGAAAGTCTGGCTTTGGGGTGGCTCGGGGCTCCTGTCCTGGGGGGCTGGGCACCGTGCTGGCCAGCAGAGCAGACAGTGGCCAGGATCCCAAGTCCCAGATTTCTAGGAGCTCTTGGCAGGTCCTGTGTCCTGTCTCCCAGCTGCTGGTGTGTTTCCTCTATGTGTGCCGGGAACCCCCAGACCTGAGAGGCCCCAGCTGCTGTCTGTAGAGAGGGGATGCTCCCAGGACTGGCCCCCCCTCCACTAGGGGCTCTTCCCAGAAAACACTCAAAGCCAACTTCTGCCCAAGGATGTGGCCGTGGACACGATCTCACAAACCGCCCAGACCTGTAGACCTCAAATGCGTGTGGTCCCCAGGAGGAGAAGCTGTGGGCAAAAACTGAGATGTCCCACCTCCTGGCAAGAGACACGCTTGTAGTACATGTGTGCTGAGCACGTGGGGCACGTACAGAAGCCATGGTCACACGCATTTGCAGAGCGTGCTGTGGAGACGTGTGCAGGCTGCAGGCTCTGGGTGTCTCTGCAGAGCCCCTGGCCTGAGGAGCTTAGGGCCCTGACCACACTCTCCTGGGCTGCAAGTAGCCTGCTCACACGGGAACCCCACTCCCCCCAGGGGTTCTGGTGCCTGCAGAAGACCCATTACCCGCTTCACTGAACTGTTAATTTGCAGAGCTCTTGCCCCTGGTGATGGAGGGACGTGCCCTCTGCCCCAGTGCCCGTGAGCACTGTTTTAAGTTATATGTATAATGCATGAGAAAAACACGTTTGTCACACAGTCCAGACACATAGATTAGGTGATAACAGTCACCCCAATGAGGATGGAAAGAAAGAAAAGATGTTATTTATTTCAATAACAGCTTTATTGAGATGTAGTTCACATGGCATACAGTTCAACCTGAGAGTGTTCACTGCCGTGGTTTTAGCTCATTCTCAGGTTTGTGCAACTGACACCCCTGGCATTTAGGACATTCTTGTCCCTCAAAGACAGACCCTGTGCCCTTTTGGGGTCACTTCCCATCAACCCCAACCTCCCAGTCTGTAGATCGGCCAGCTGTGGGCAGTTCACAGAAATGGAACCGTGTCCTCTGTGGTTCTTCTGGCTGACTTTTACTCAGCACAGTGCTTTCAGAGTACATCTGTTTGGCACGTCACTCGTTTTCATTTTCTGCTGAAGAATACTCTGTCCTGTGGATGTACCAGTGTCCAGTCATGAGCTGGTGGGCATTTGGGTTCCTTGTTTTCTTATTCTAGTTTTTCTTAAATATTCAAAGAGTGGATGTGGATCAAGAAGACAGCATGAAATCTTGGAGCTGGCGTAACTGTCTTGCTTCCAGTAAGACTCAGCACAGCCCTCATCCCTGCGACGCCCTCCTATCTCCACTGTTTTCTTTCTCATGATTTCTTAAAGTAGTAATGCCTTTTGAGAAGAGCCACAGCCCAGGTCAAAGCTGTACCTGAGAAGTGAGGTGTAAAAGGGCAGTTCGATCAGAAGCACATGGGGAACTAGGTCCCAGCTGGACGGGCTGGGCGGAGACCGTCTTCTTCCCGCTGGGAGCAGTGCGTTATGGTGGGAACTGACAATAGCCCCCTGCGTTTGGAAACCACTGTCCAAGGTGATTTTGCTGTCACTCTCTACTCAGTCCTCACCCGAACTGAGGTCACCACTGTCACCCTCACGACGAAGCGAGGCTCTAACTGCTCACTTAGTATGAGGGTCTCCTGGTTCATCCCTGCGGGCAAAAGCGGCAGGATTGCCTTCTGCGTTTCAGATAAATAGTGTTCTCTTCTTCCGATCTATCTGCCTACCTACCTATCGTCCCTCTTTCATGGTTTCTTCATCCATTCCTCCACTGATGGATGCTTAGGTTGTTTCCATATCGTGGTTCTTGTGAATCTGCTCAGTGGAATAAGCCAGATACAGAAGAAAAGTACTGTATGATCTCCTTACGCGTGGGATCTAAGAGAGTCAGACTCACGGAGACAGAACACGGGCTGCCCGGGGTCGGGGAAAGGGGATTGAGGAGGTGATGGTCAAAAGTAGAGCTTGTGTTACCTGGGATGGGTAAATTCTAGAGGGTAATGTATAGCATGACAGTATAGTTCATAATACCATCTTTGAAATTTTCTAAGAGTGTAGATTTTAAGTGCTTTCACCACACACACACACAGACACAGACACACAGACACAGACACACAGAGTGGTAATTACGTGAGATGGTGGATGTAAATTAGCTCAACTGTAGTAATCATTTCACAATGCATATGTATATTGAAACATTACGTGTCATACCTCAGATACATAAAATTTTATTAAAAAAGCATGATGTCGGCATTTGGATTAAGATGCATTTAATTAGGTTGTGAAAATAACCACCCTTGCATATTTCATTGGGTGTTTGTACTAAGAATGAGGGTGAATTTGTCAGAGGGCTTTTTAGCATTTTTGGAGGTGTTTATATGATGTCTCTTGTTAGGTATATTAGTGTGACTAAGCAATAGAATAGGAAGAAAGCAGTTCTCTGCAGAGAGGAGTCCTAGCCTGCAGGCAGCTGTCAGTCTTTCCCCCAGAGCAGGCTGGCTGGGCGCCGTCCACCAGCAGGGCTTTGTCACACAGCCCTGTTCACACGCGCCCCCCAGGTGCACGGCGTAAGCTCCTCCCGCAGTTTTCTAACGCTCTGAGAATCGGTCATTCAGGTAGACTGAAGTTAAGTGAGCCAGGAAATTCCTGAATATGAGCAATACTGGTGTTTATTCTCTCACTCTTTGTATATTTAATGCAACTGAGGCTGTTACTTAGATTTTGTAAATAACAGGGTAAGATGAATACTTGTTTTTACCAGCTCATAGAGTATCAGACACTGAAGAAAGCAGAGAAAGAAGATGACAGGGTTGACCGCAGGGCAGGTAACCCTGATCACACAGTCCCGTCCCAGAGGGAATTTCTGCTCCCCTGGGTGGCTCGCGTTCCCAGCTGGGTCTGGAGGAACTGGGTGGGCAGGGGCCAGTGGGCAGACAGAACTGCTGTCCTTTTGGGGCTCACCACCTTGCAGGGTTTTTGTTTTTGTTTCTACTTGCAGTATTTTTTTCAAGAGAAGAATAACATGCATATAGAGAAGTGAGCAAAATGTAAAACACAGTTTAGCAAATTGTCCAGAAGCTGAGATCCACTTAATTACTGCCGAGACAGAGAAGGGGACCCCAGGGTCTCACACAGCGTGGCTGTGACCTTCTTCCTCCTGAAGGGTAAGCGCTATCCCGACTTCTAACGGTCTGTCTGGTTTTGTGGCTTTGGACCAAGCGTGGTGACTCTTGGAGTTTGCCTTCCTTCCGTCCAGAGTCTTCGTTCTGCATTGTGATGAGGAGGTTGCCCCATCCCGGCGGTTTGCTGTGGCCATTCCCTCGAGGCACCTGTGGCTCCTCACGTGGACACAGGCGCTGGTGCCCGTCCCCGCTGAAGGACACCGCCTCGTTCCCGGGCCTCACCTCTGAGTAACAGGAATGTCAGGCCTCAGCAGAGCCAGAGGTGCTTCCAGGATCTGTGATCAGGGACTGTTTCATGGGCTTGGCCTCTAGCCCTTGCAGAGCTGGCACCATTGTTATTCCATCCGTTTTTGGATGAAGTTCCAGGGATTCACAACCTCTGAGAGGAAGGAAACTAATGATTCCTTCTCGTTTGGGAATGTTCTTGGTTATGTAATTGTTAGGCTTTTAATAAAACTGTAGCCTTTAAGGGATGCAGTGCGTATTGAATGCAGCCAACTGAAATAGCTTTTGTGAGAGAATCCCAGAATGTTATTCCCTCATTTGGAAGGGCAGGAGGTGCTAATCAAACGAGTTTACACGAATACATTTGCTTTATCCGCCAATTTACCGAGTGCCTGTGGACGCGCTGAAGGAAAAATCCATTCAAATGAATACCTGATGAGGGGCTCAGCCTGTCTGGTGGCGCGGAGCACTTCAGCCACGCGTTTCTGAGATTTCCTTTGAAATCCCAAGGACATCATTTAGCTTAGGAATGCATTATTAATGTTCCAATTAATATAAAATTCTCCATTGTATTTTTGGTGACTTGTATGAGAACCGATAAATCTTACAAACTACAATGCAAATTACAGGGAAAATACTTTGGAACCTTTTCCACTCGAGAGGTACAAGCTCCTTTATCACTTTGCATGCGGGCCGTTAGTTTTCCTTGCTTGTCTTTGTTACTCAGTGTAGACGCACGTTTTCTGAATTTGAGCTGAATTCTAAACCAGCCACCTTTTGTAATAAAGCGCCAGGATTCCTGCTACAAACAGTGGTGTTGCCCCTGGAATCCTCCTGATTAGGACCTGGGGGATTAACAGAGGACCTTTTAAGAGTGCTCACAAAGAGGCCCCAGATTTGCACAATTCACTGAAATTTACAAGTTGTGTATCATTTAGCACTGATGGGTGCAGCGTGGATAACGTGTGTTCCGCTGGAGGCTGGAGATAGGTTTCGTGTGCGTAACGTACAGAACTGAGGGCTTCACTGCAGGGAGTGAACTCCTGGGGTGGCGCCCTGGAGCCTCCACCCTTCCGCGTGGAATAACCAAGAAAGCAGAACACGCCAGGGCTTCCGTGGCAATTCTTTGAGGAAACTCCTCACACAGAAGCGCATCAGTTTCCGAGTCAGTGCTTTGGGCAGGGGCCTCAGAGGGGTACTTTTGATGAGGTGGTGTCTGAACAAAATTTTATTTTCTGCACTTTTCATTCATCTCTGATTTCGGAGGCTTTTTGCCATTCCTCCCATCAGTTGCATCTTCCTATGGGGCTGCTGCGGCTCAGAGTGTTCTGGGCATAACTTCTGTGGCCGGGGCTGCGGGGCCGGGGGCTTGGGCCCCTCCTGGACTTGGGCCGTCTGCCCCTACCCCGGAAGCCTGTCCGGCTCTCAGGCCGCCTCTCAAGTGCGGAGCCCCGTCCACATTTCTGTGTTTTCCGACTGACCAGCAGCCTCTGAGTTCTCTGGTGTTCTGTTCTGCAGCCTCCCGCGTCTGTTATCTTGGCCTCCCCACCCCCACTGCTGTTCACTAAACCGCAAACTCCCTGTGGGGAGAAAGCGTTAGCCTCCCTTATCAGCTCCTGAAACATTCATATCACTGTAGAGACAGTGCTCCATGACGTTTGTGAAATTGAACCGAAAATGCTACTTTATGCCCTGCTTATTACTGAAATTTTCTTTTTTTTTTGAAATTATTTCTTTAGGTATTATTTTATTTGAAACCTAAGGACTTTTTAACCTTAAAAGCAAAAACAAGAGCCTCTGCTAATAGTGTGTGAACTTGGGGAAGAGAAACTTGAGGGGCGCCCCAGCAGTAGCTGGGTGAGAACTGACTCGGACCGAAAGCCAGGCCATGGGAGTGTCCTCAGACGGGAGGCCCCGGAGGACCCCAGCAGGGGCTGGGCAGCCCTGGAGCCCCGGCCACAGTGAGAGCGCGGGGCTGGGCCCACGGGGGCTTCACCCTTCTCGCAGTTGTTCTCATGCCGCAGACAAGGGAACTGCCGCCTGCTCAGTGGGTGTGCCAAGGTCTGGGGCTGGCTTCAGGCGGAAGACCCAGAACCCAGTCTCCTGAATGACGGTTTCAAGCCCTTCTGCCACGAGTTACAAGTGGGAGCCTCTGTGGTTGCACTGCAGGCGGATTCTTTACCGTCTGAGCCACGAGGAAGCCTGACTCAATTATACATGTTATTTCCAGGATGTTTATCATAGACTACTGAATGCAGTTCCCTGCACTATACAGTAGGGCCCCCCTTGTTGCTTTTCCATTCTCCACATGCCAGCTTGCATCTGCTAACCCAAGACGCCCAATCCGCCCCTCCCCACCCCCCACTCCAGTGACCACGGGCTGCTCTCTCTGTGAGTCTGTTTCTGTTTTATAGATGAGCTCATCTGTGCTGTATTTCAGATTCCACGTGTGAGTGACGTCGTGTGGTATCTGTCTCTGATTTCACTGTGTGATGATTTCTAGGGCTCTCAGTGTGGCGGCCGCAGATGTCCTTATTTCACTCTTTCTGTGGCTGAGTAGTATTCCACTGTATGTGTGTGCCACCTCTTCTTTATCCCTTCCTCCGTCAATGGACGCTTAGGTTGTTTCCATGTCTTGGCTACGGTGAATACAGTCATATCTTATATATAATATTCAGTGTGGTATTTTTGTGGAAGCGAGACATGCTCAGATAACAAACATTGAGGAACAAGGATCTTCTAACACTGAGAAAATTGGTTTCTATCTATGACACTCTGGTGTCCTACTCAGCGGGTTCTGATTTAACTTTCACTATTGGGAATGCTTAGCACATCAATTGATATTAATTATTAGCTCCAGGCAGGAAAATAATATCCACAAAGAGAACATGTATCACTTTGCCAGACACAGATCTCCTTTCCATGTGACTGTCCCTGTGATGTCAGTGACCTCTGATTAAAAACAGAAATTCCAGTATTTGGTCATTGATGATACGTTGGTAAATACTTCTGAATATTCACCATTGCTTTGATGGGTACACGTCCAGTTCTAGATGCTACAGTTTTTTGCTGTTGTTCAGTTGCTAAGTCATGTTGGACTCTTTGTGACCCCATGGACTATAGCACACCAGGCTTCCCTCTCCTTCACTATTTCCCAGAATTTGCTAACATTCATTGTCTATTAACATTCTAGGATGATCTACCAACTAAGCCTTAATACCCAGGCTTTTCCTCTGTGTGTTATGTATAATGACTGTTTTAACCCAGTTACTCTCAGCAAGTGTGAATTATTAGTTATATTAAAAAGTCTTAGGGAAAACTTGTTTCTAATGCTGACTCCTTATGGCACGTGACATCTGTTCCTGCTTCTTTGCCAGTGGCTTCAGAACTTTGGTTTTTCCTAGGGAGATCTGAATAAAAAAGGAACTTTTATGGCACTACCCACACAGATGGGAGAAAGAAACATAGCTAGGCTTCCCTCAAAAGGTTCACAAACCTCGAACGCAATTCTTTCTTTACAGTTATCTAGGGAAAACATGATGGATACCAGAAAGTTTTAAGAACACCAAGCTAAATATGCGAGGAAAGAAGTTAAATGTACAGAATTTCTGAAACATTTCTAGCTGCTTCAAATATGTAAGGTAAGTAAGGTAAGTCGCTTAGTCGTGTCCAACTCTTTGCGACCCCACGGACTGTAGCCTACCAGGCTCCTCCATCCGTGGGATTTTCCAGGCAAGAGTACTGGAGTGGGTTGCCATTTCCTTCTCCAGGAGAGCTTCCCAACCCAGGGATCGAACCCAGGTCTCCCTCGTTGTAGGCAGACGCTTTACCATCTGAGTCACCAGGAAAGTCAAATATACACATATTATTTAAGTTGAAATCTTTATCCACAATTCTTTTTTTAACCACAATTCTTGAGCTTATACTAAATCACGGAATCAAAATCAATATACGCCTCATCCTCCCAGCTCCACTTGGGCAGCTGGCGACGCGCAAATGGCGACGCGCAAATTGGTATGCTCATCTCTCCTGCTCGTGTGGCTTCTAGATCCTCAGGACATTGACACACCAAGTCACCGGAGACGGCAAAAGGAAAATGCTTGGTTCTCATGTGATGAAAATTCCTGTGAAGCCACGAAAGACAGCTGTGTGCACATCGCTTCCGGATGTGGAGTGATACAAAACTGTGTGACATTTCTGCCAAAAGTAAGTAGTGTGATCTTTTATAGTTTTTAGATGAAATATTTCAAGAAAATACTGGGCAAAGATTAGTTGTTTTTGAAGCAACAAAGCTCACTGAGGGTGCGTGTTTACAGTTTACTGAGTGAGAAGAAGGCGGGGGATTTGGAGAGGTGGACACAACAATTTACACGCTTGGAAGGTGGACTTGGGGAGAGCGGGCCGAGGAGGCCATGGTGCCCCGCTGACATCCGCCTCCGTTTGGCTGTCTGGGCAGCTGACGGCCCTGCCGTTGGACACACATGTGGCCAAGTGCGCTTTTGAGCCGCTGTGGCAACTCACCAAGTGTCGGCCTCCCAACGGCAGCAAAGGATACTTTTGTTTTCCCTTTCCGTTTGGCACATGAGAAAGCCTTCTCCTCTTTCCTGCTTAAATATACACAAAGGCCTCAGTGTACTTAGAGTGTTAACACCCTGCAAGGGAGGCTGGGAACGTTAAAGGAGTTTAATCTGACAACTGATGCTCTAGTTGATTCCTAAGTGAATAAATGATTAGCCCCATATTTCCAGGAAACCACAGCATCTGCATCATGACATAATTCAAGATTACGGATCATTTTGCTTTGTTTCAGAGAGGCACACAAAAAGCCCGGCGTCTCCACTTGGCACTTGCTCCTCTCTAGCATGTCTGGGCTAGCAGTTTGGCTCATTGACGGGTGGCAGAAAATGTCATTGCTAAAGAGGGGCCTGTGCTTTGGTTTGTAAGAATTTTTCGTGGTTTGGGTTAGGGAGACGGCAGCTGGCCACCAGGTCAGAGGAGGATGCTCAGCACGTCCATTCAGAGAACACAGGCACAGCTCCATGCTGCCCTGTTGCTGTCTTTAAAGTGTGAGGGGATCCACTCGTCTGGACACCGTTTTCTGAGAGGCCAACACGGAGGTACGCAGGTAGCCATCAGCTGTGGCTCTGAGGAGGTGGACGCCGGCCGTGAGGGGCTGCCTGGTGACGGTGGCCTGGCGAAACGCAGCTCCGTGTGGTTTCCCAGAGCAGCGTCTGCTCTTGATGTCGCTCTGGGTAGTCGGCCCTTCCGAGAGCCTGGGTGAGAGATATTTGAGAGTGAGGCCACTTCGTCCGAGTGGGTCTCTGCTAGCTGTGGCTCTGATGGCGGCCCCTAGGCCGGTGGGGGTGGGAGGTCCCTGTGATGGCCCGGCCTCCCTGAAGTCCAGATGGCTCTGCCCCCTCGTGGGCCTGGCGTCCGGGGACAGCGAGGCAGTTAATTCACAGCTCGCACAAGGCCAGTCTGCTCTCCCCTGATGCCCAGGCCACGGCCTCGGTCAGTTCAAGGACCCCGTTGTTTGTTTATTTGTTCCTGTGGGTCTTTGTTTTACAGACCATCTAGGTTCTTTCCTCCTGTTTCTCTCTCTCCCACCTCAGTCCCATCCCCTGCACTGCGGTTTGCTGTTACAACGGGAAATAAGAGAGGAAATAAAACAAAGCAGCTTGGCTCCATCTCCGTGGCTCTGGATACATTTTGGGTGGTGGGAAGAAGTTGGATCCCCTGGTGGTGGCTCAGATGGTAAAGAATCCGCCTGCTAGTGCAGGAGATCTGGGTTTGATCCCTGGGTCAGGAAGATCCCCTGGAGAAGGGAATGGCTACCCACTCCAGTATCCTTGCCTGGAGAATCCCGTGGACAGAGGCACCTGGCGGGCTACAGTCCTGGAGTCACAGAGTCGGATAAGACTGAGTACACACACAGTCACCATGGGATTAGGATTCTGCAAAAGCAACCGAGAACAAGAAGCTGGATACATTAAAGTGAGGTCTGTACAGTGAAAAACTGGAAACGATTATTCCGATGTTTAAATAGACTGAAAAGGTGAAGCCGACTCTGCACTCAGGCTGGAGGGTGTAGGCTGGCATGGGAACCGTGAGCTATTGCAGGCATCTTGGTTTCTCTGTGAGACCTTGAACCAGATATCTTTGCTCTGTGATTCTCTGTAACACGGGGACCACTGGGTCCTTGTGAAGACTGCCCTTGAGGTCACAGAAAGGCTCGGAGGGCAGCCACCCCTGCTGTGCCTTCTGTGAGGCCTTGCCTAGTGGCTGAACCCATCACTTTCTAGAGCACAGACTGCTGTATAGTCTTTAAAGTAGTCTGTAGAGTTTTCAAGGACACGGGAAACTGTAACTTTGAGAAATTTTTTTTCTTAAAATAGAATTAAAATAAGAACCTTATGATATTATAATGTAAAAATAAATGGAAGGACAATTGAAATATGACAAAGTATTACATGGCTTACCCCTGGATGTTGGGATTATTTCTTGTTTAGTTGCTAAATTGAGTCTGACTCTTTTGCAACCCCGTGAACTGTAGCCCTCCAGGCTCCTCTGTCCATGGGATTCTCCAGGCAAGAATACTGAAGTGGGCAACCATTTTCTTCTTTAGGGGATCTTCCCAAACCAGGGATCAAACCCAAGTCTCCTGCATTGGCAGGTGGATTTCTTACCAGTGAACAACCTGAGAATCTTGTTGGGATTATGGGTGATCTTAAAAAGAATATTGCTTTATCCTTTCTCAGTTTTGGGAAATAATTGTGTTCCTTTTCTTTACCATAGGCAAAGGTCCTTCCCTCAAAAATATCAATAAAATGAGAAAGGAAGGTTCTACTAATATATATTTAATTTATGCCGGCTACACTGACACATACAGTGAGTTTAGAGGTTGGAAACAAGTGATGGAATAAAAACATGTAGGCTTTGCTGAAAGGCTTTGCTCTGAAAAACAGTAATTTGAGAAATCACGTCTGTGAGCCTGAAGATGAGGAGGGGCAGTGCCAGCTGCTCTCTGCCGGGAGGATGGAGGTTCTCCTGTCCTGAGGTTCCCCTGCCGCCCTGGAGTCCCATGTCCATGGCCCTCAGACCGGTCCTGACTGGGTGCAGGCCAGGCTGTGCTCAGCGTGGATGGCTGGCCTGCAGAGCAGGGGGCCGGAGGCGCAGAGGCTGGGGCTGACTCACTCGCTGCTCAACACAGCGAGGGTTGTTCATTAACCAGACCTGTGACCACAGGAGAATTTAATTGGATTTTATTTGGTATCTCTCTAGCCAGAGGACTTTTCTCTATATTGATAAACATTACATTCATTTTCCATTGTTCTGGTGAGTTCTAAGATACTGTGGATCAAATCAAAGTCTCAATCATTCCACTGGAAAAAGCCCAAAATAAGCAAAACCCAGAAAAGTCCCCCGAATTCTAATCAGGAAGTGATGTCAGTCACTGGCGCTCGGTCTCCAAGTGGGTTGTTTCTGTCGCCTGTGTTCCCGAGTGTGGTCAGAGGCTCATGTCCCGTGGGATGGCCCGGCTGACGTCCTGCAGTCCCGAGGACTGTGGAGAACCGCCCGTGACGAGCGCTTTGTTGCCTGCCGACCAGCAGGAACGCTGAGGTCGCAGGCCGGACACGAGAGTGCCCTGTGTCCTCTGCGAAGTGCTGGCCTGAGTGGTCACGTGTGTGCTGTTGCCGTCTGACCCAGGACCACGGATCCAGTCCAGGGAGACGCCGGTCCCCGCCGTCACGACCGGGCTCCCCTGGCCCCACGTGGGCGGCCCCACATCTGGGCAATGAGGAGACAACCGCAGACCCTTCCAGGCGCGATCAACTCTGCTTGCGCAGCTCCCAGCCCTTTGAAGCTACAGTCGGTTTCACGATAATTGATAAGCTAATCTTAGCCTGGCCTGTATGTTTTCCCCCCGTTTCCCTTGTTTCTTTCCAAGCTGCTCTGCGGGGAGGGAATTCTTACAGCAGACGTATTGATGCTCACAGAGAGGTCAGAGTGTAGGAGCTGCCCAGTGAGCACAGGTTTGTGGAAGGTGAAATTTTGGCAAGACCTGAATAACAACCAGGGGGCCAGCGGAGCATGGGAAGGAGAGTGTAGGAAGGATTTTATTCTCACTACCTAAGGCGATACACGGCAATTACTATCGAGGAGGCAATAAAGAAGTTGTTAATTACAGGTTTATACCCCTGTGGCCCAAAGCAGGAACAAGGGACCAAAGGTTATAAAGTGGTTCTTAAAAAAAAAGTTGTAGGTGATTCTTTTCTCCTTTCCAATGGAATAACTTAATTAGCAGTCAGGTTTGGGCCTGATGAAGAAAAGAACTCTGGAAGAGACACCTTATTAGAATAACTCAATTTGTCCAAACCCTCCAATTTGCCTTTCTCAATCATCCATTCTGTTTTTATTTTCCCTGATCGTTTCTCGAAATCCTTCAGATGGGGAACCAAGAGAGCACGAGGTATTAAACGGGCCTGCCTGCCCCCAGCACAGGCTCTGATATTACACACTCACGGAACGAGCTGCTATTCAATAATCAGATCTGCTGTGAGATCCCGGGGCTCCGTGGGGGCTACAGAGATGTCCTATGTGTCTGATCAAGGCTCACATGCCCGAGTCTTCAGACGCAGCCCCGTTCTTTGGAGACTGGGGCAGGCCCAACCCTGGGCACCCAGCTGGCAATTCCACGAGGTGGGAAAGGCTGGGCTTGGAAGTGGTCTGCCTTGAAAAGTTAAACCCTCTTTGAAGCAATGTGCATTTTCTGTACTTAGGTTTGACTCAAAAGGAGCCAGGTGATGCCATTAGGAGCCTGGGCTCCTGTGTGGACACCAGGCCCCGGCTCGGTCTCTACACTCTCTCCTTTGAGGCACTTATGAGCTGATAAGCGTGCGCGCGCGTGTGTGCGTGTGTGTGTGTGTGTGTGTGTGTATCTTGGCTTCTGTGTGGGCTGTTGTGTCTTTTCCATCTTTTCAAGCCCAGCACAGTGATGGTACACAGTAAGTGCTCACTAAGTGCTTGACTGACCAGTGCAAATGCAGCTTTCTGCCTGTTGCCCTCTGTGTGCCATTCCTGCACCAGAGAAGCACTCTTCTCTCCAGGGAACCTTCTGTGTGTTGATCATATTTGTTCTAAACTTGGAGTGACATCAACATGAGTGGTCGTGAATATTCACTTGAGGTGAATAAAGAACCCTACAGAGTTGGTATGAAGACCTTTGGGGCCATTTTGGGGAGAGGTGGGTGCTGCGGTTAATAGGGGACAAAGGGTGCTTCAGGGGGACCCTGGGACGGGAGGCCTAGGAGGGCTCCCGGGGCAGGGGCATGGGGACCCCGTGGGGGGCGTGGGGGCTGCCTGGAGTTAGGGTCCACGAGTGTTCCACTGGCCGGGGTCCCTGAGGCCTTGAAGCTGCTGCCTATCCCTTAGGGCCTGGGCTTGGCACCAGCTGCCCGACTAGCTGTTGGCGGGGCCAGTGTGGCCCCTGAGGGCACCCAGGCCTTGTTCCCCAAGGGACTGCAAAGAGAGGGCCTGGAGTCCAGACCCACACTTGCAATGCGTGCCAGGATGGGTATTATAGTGAGCTTGGCTGGGCATAGTCCCGGAGGGTTCCCCGAGGCACGGCCTTTCTTTCCACCCCGAATCCCAGCCCCACACACGCTCTCCACCCTCACGTCAAAGGTGCCCTTCTTCTTTCTCTGTTTATAACATGTTATTGTGTGATCATTGCATAGAAACAAAAAAATTCTGAGAGAGAGAAGAAAATAAGAGAAACTGTTCATCTCCCAACGAACCATTTTCCTGTGTTTTCTCTCTTATTTTTCTATCTCATGCACAACAGAGACCATTTGTTAGTTTGGTTTCATGCCTTTTCACTTCATGTTGTAACAGGCAATCTTTCTTGAAGACTGGACTTTACAGGGATTCGAATGTCACCGTATGATTTACGTAAGTTACTGGTTTCTCAAAGGGAGTGTCTGGGGTTTGGGCTGCTGGTGGAAGCATCCCCAGATGGCGGATGCATGGAAACTGAGGCTGGTCCACAGCTGGGCCAGACACTGAGGCTGACCAGCAGAGGAGGGTGTCTGAACTGGGCTTCAAAACGGGAGCCCCTGCACACTCCTGTGGGACAAACACATGTGTACACATGTGCACACAGAGACACACGTGTACACACACACATGTGCACACACACACAGGCACATGTACACACACACGCACACACAGATACATGTGTACACATGTGCACACACAGATACATACACATGCACACACAGGCACATGTGTACACATGCACACAGGCACACACACATGAGCACACACACATGCATATGAGTATACACACAGACACATGTGTACACACATGCACACACACAGAACCACAGCACACATGTGCAAACACAGAGACACACATGCATACACACGTGCTGTGTACACACAGATGTGCACACCCACATGTGTGTGCAACCTTACCAGTGGGTTTCAGAGCCCTTTGTGACACTGCTGATTCTCATCACCTTTAATCACAGCAAACACACTCCGGGCAGCACCGCACCACCTCTGCAATCGTGTGATGTGAGGATCCTGCGGGGCTGGCCGGGGAGCCTGGCTGGCAGACGAGGAAGGATGCTTGGGGTTTCCCAAGGTCTGGGCCCGGGTGGAACTGGGTTTCCTTCCTCACAGGCTTACTGGTCCTTAAGGGTCACCTAAGGGAGAGAGACATAAAGATTTTCTCTTTTTTTCTGATGAAATAATGGAGGTATTGATTTGGAGAGAGAGAAAAGATTTTAGGGCCATGCAAAAATCCACTGGCAAAATAGAGAGGGGACTGTGTCTCCTCACTCTAATCCAGGGTTTTCTGCCCTGTCCTCTGTTCTTTACAATCCTCATAGAAACAGTGACTAGAAACAGTCCATTTCTCAAAGGCTCCACAGATTGGACATGCAGCCCACCTTCTGCGGGCTTGGGATGCCACCCAGGTTGCCCAACCTCTGGGCACTTGGGCCTGGCCGGTGTCCTCCGTCGGGGAGATGGTGGGCAGGTGAGCTGAGTTAGGCCCGGGCTCCAGGCAGGTGCATGGCCTGTCAGAGCTGCCGGGGGCAGACGCCCTGGATGTGGTGGACAGAAGGTCCGTCGCGGTCTCGTGGCTCCAGGCGGGCATGCGCTATGCTCACAGCAGACCTGGGAAGAGGCAGCATATCTTGGTGAGGTTTTGGGGAAGTTGCCATCAGCACGAGGTGCATCAGCCCCCAGGAGAGGCTGTGCCATGTGCCCGGGAGGGGGCACATACGGGGACTGTGGGGAACACGTGTTTTCAGTTCTCAAGAGAGGAGTTCATGGTACCTGCCCAGGAAGTACAGTCTCGACCCGAGGAAGACACATCTCAAAAGTATACATTTAAGGACAGTTTAATTATTACTATAGTTAATAGTTGTATATTTGTATTACATATTTGAATGTTGCTGATAGAGTAAGTCTTAAAACTTGTTACTAGAAAAAAGTCTGTGACATGTTTGGTGATGAATATTACTTAGACAAAGTCTTGAGTTTGCAACATATACAAATATGGAATCGGCGCATTGCACACCTGTGGTACTGTGGGTCAGTTACACCTCAGTTCAGAAAAGAAGCCCTTGTCGCCTCTTCTTCCCGTGTTGCTTTGCCATTTCCCCTCTTGTTTTCTGGGACCACATTTCCTGATAAGAGGCTGTGCCATGTGCCCGGGAGGGGGCACATACGGGGACTGTGGGGAACACGTGTTTTCAGTTCTCAAGAGAGGAGTTCATGGTACCTGCCCAGGAAGTACAGTCTCGACCCGAGGAAGACACATCTCAAAAGTATACATTTAAGGACAGTTTAATTATTACTATAGTTAATAGTTGTATATTTGTATTACATATTTGAATGTTGCTGATAGAGTAAGTCTTAAAACTTGTTACTAGAAAAAAGTCTGTGACATGTTTGGTGATGAATATTACTTAGACAAAGTCTTGAGTTTGCAACATATACAAATATGGAATCGGCGCATTGCACACCTGTGGTACTGTGGGTCAGTTACACCTCAGTTCAGAAAAGAAGCCCTTGTCGCCTCTTCTTCCCGTGTTGCTTTGCCATTTCCCCTCTTGTTTATCTGGGACCACATTTCCTGATGGTTTCCCTGGTGGCTCAGCTGGTAAAGAATCTGCCTGCAATGCAGGAGACCTGGGTTCCATCCCCGGGTTGGGAAGATCCCCTGGAAGAGGGCATGGCAACCCACTTCAGTATTCTTGCCTGGAGAATCCCCACAGACAGAAGAGTGTGGCGGGCCACGGTTATGGGGTCACAAGGAGCTGGACAGGACTGAGCGACTACACACATTCCCTGAACACACCCTGCTGCATGCGTCCCCGCCTGCAGCGAGAACGCACAGTGTAGCGAGGCTCTCAACAGATGCTCTCCAAAAGGTGACGCTCTGTGACAAGTCGTTTTGCAAAAGACAAACATGAAGTTTCTCTTATTGTCCGGTAATTGGGTGAAGTGCATCCATCGTGGCAGCCCCCGTCCATGGGAGTACTGACTCTCATTCCAGTTGGCCGACAATCCCTGCACAAAGCCACGTGACAAAGCAGAGTTTCACTGAGAAGAACATGGCACCTTTGAAATGGAGTGGACAGAAGTCTCCTTCCTGTTGATGACAGGCGTGTTCTGAGTTTTTCCTCAGGAGAGTAGCTTAATAACTTAGTTTCCAAGGACCATACCAGGATTACAGATTAAAAAAAAATTAGCTCTGTCACATGCCAACGTCAGTGTCTCAACTGATATTGGCAATAAGGCTGAAACTTAGAGATGGGTGTCCATGTTGGGGTGGCTTTTGGTTTTCAGATCTCTTCAAAGAAATTCTCCCACCTCGGGGTGGTTGTCAGGGATGGTGCAGGTCAGCTACTACAAGTCTGCTAAATTTGAGTAAGCTGTTCTGAATCCTTTTACGATTGAACTCATCACCCCAGAATTCAACCTGCCCCCCTTCTGACACTTTAGTTTCTGTCTGTTGGAATCCACTGGCAGGTCCTAGTTGAGAACAGTATTCCTTCTTTCTACTTTGAACCTCACAGTTGTGGTGTGTGAACTTCACAAACCAGTGCGTGAACCTCACAGACCAGTGCATGAATGTCACTGATCATAATCGGAACATTCATATGAAGTTGGATGTGAACAGCTGTTCTTACCGTCGGTGAGGCTGAGCGACTTACGGGGGCAGAAGGTGACTCGCGGCTCACAAACATCATCTACACCGACGAAGAAGCAGAACTACCAGCAGCAGAGCAACTCGCTTCTGTCAGTAATGAAGACACTCGAGCTTGCCCTTTTGCAATGTAAACAGAAAATTATGGCTGCACACAGTTCAGTTCAGTTCACTTCAGTTCAGTTCAGTCGCTCAGTCGTGTCCTACTCTTTGTGACCCCATGAATCGCAGCACACCAGACCTCCCTGTCCATCACCAACTCCCAGAGTTCACTCAAACTCACGTCCATCGAGTCAGTGATGCCATCCAGCCATCTCATCCTCGGTCATCCCCTTCTCCTCCTGCCCCCAAATCCCTCCCAGCATCAGAGTCTTTTCCAATGAGTCAACTCTTCTCATGAAGTGGCCAAAGTACTGGAGTTTCAGCTTTAGCATCATTCCTTCCAAAGAAATCCCAGGGCTGATCTCCTTCAGAATGGACTGATTGGATCTCCTTGCAATCCAAGGGACTCTCAAGACTCTTCTCCAACACCACAGTTCAAAAGCATCAATTCTTCGGCTCTCAGCTTTCTTCACAGTCCAACTCTCACATCCATACATGACCACAGAAAAAACCATAGCCTTGTCTAGACGGACACAAGCCCCCACCATTAAAAAGGCAGCTTTCCTCCTGCTGGTCTTGGGAGCAGACGCGGCGCGTGGATGCGGGGCGCCCCTGCCTGCATCTTCCAGAGACTCTTAATCTGTCGGGGTAGGGGTTCGGGGTGTAGGGGGTGCGCTAAGCTGCTTTGGCTCCTCCGCTGCACTCGCACTGAGAATCCCTGTCCATCACCAACTCCCAGAGTTCACTCAAACTCACGTCCATCGAGTCAGTGATGCCATCCAGCCATCTCATCCTCGGTCATCCCCTTCTCCTCCTGCCCCCAAATCCCTCCCAGCATCAGAGTCTTTTCCAATGAGTCAACTCTTCTCATGAAGTGGCCAAAGTACTGGAGTTTCAGCTTTAGCATCATTCCTTCCAAAGAAATCCCAGGGCTGATCTCCTTCAGAATGGACTGATTGGATCTCCTTGCAATCCAAGGGACTCTCAAGACTCTTCTCCAACACCACAGTTCAAAAGCATCAATTCTTCGGCTCTCAGCTTTCTTCACAGTCCAACTCTCACATCCATACATGACCACAGAAAAAACCATAGCCTTGTCTAGACGGACACAAGCCCCCACCATTAAAAAGGCAGCTTTCCTCCTGCTGGTCTTGGGAGCAGACGCGGCGCGTGGATGCGGGGCGCCCCTGCCTGCATCTTCCAGAGACTCTTAATCTGTCGGGTAGGGGTTCGGGGTGTAGGGGGTGCGCTAAGCCGCTTTGGCTCCTCCGCTGCACTCGCACTGAGACGGTGACACCGTGTCCCCGAGGGGAGACGGGGACCCGTCGGCAGGGACACAGGTGCCCTGCACGGGATGAGGCCGGGCCTCCGTTGTCCTGCGGAAGGTGCGCGGGGGCGCCAGGCCTGCAGTCCGCGTGCGTAGCAGATGCGCTGCTCTGCAGGGCAGACAGCTGCCTGTGGGCGAGTGCATCAGGGTGGGGAAGGGGCCCAGCAGTGGGAGGGCCTGCCTCTCCTCAGCCCCTGCCCTCCCCAGTGCCCCTTATCAGCCCTCGTGCTGTCACCTCGGGTCCCTGTCTCCCCGGGACCCACTCCAGCGTCTCCACTCCCTAACCCTGCAGGCCCAAGCCAGACCTCCCTCTGCCAGCACAGGGGCTTTACTTGCTGGGTTGTGGAAGGGTAACTTGGGTTTACCGTAAGAATTTAACATTCTTACCTTGAAGAAATCCATTTACCAGATAGACATTTTTGTATTCATGCAAATAAGACCATTACAGAGACTCTGATTTCATATCAGACTATTCTGGGTCAGTGGTCGGCCAATCCACTCGGCTGCTGTGGTCTGTATACCCTACAAGCTGAGAAGGAGTTACTGAGAATTCTTTTAATGGATTAAAAAAAATCAAAAGAAGAAAGAATCAAATTTCTTGTGAAAATTATGTGACACGTCAGTGTCCACAATAAAGTTTTATTGGCACACAGCCACATGTTCACTGATGTATCATTCACAGCTGTGATTGGTACAAGCACTGAGCTGAGTTGAATAGCTGTGACCAGGATTTTCCACCCGCGAAGCTGGGAGGATTTACAGTCTGGTGTTTGCAGAGAACTCTCTGAGCAGACCTACGTCGTATTGTTTATCTATAATTCATCATAAATTATAATGACAGGGGTTCCATTCTGTGACATCCTAAACATGCCCATTCCATTCTGTGACATCCTAAACGTGCCCACAGGCTATAAAGTGTGAGCTTGACTATGCACATGGCAAAAACATTTAAATCACATATTGGAACATTTTCAGTACAGTTAAAGGAAATTTCCTTTGACAGAGAACTTCCAAATATGTTTTGCATCTGTTTTTGCATGCATTCAAATATAAGACTTGGGAAGTATTTATGAAAACTTGAAGTTTTCAACCCCCGATCCTTAATGTTCAGTGAGGCAGTGGCGCGTTTCCTTTCACTTTATGTGAGTGAAAAATATGTAAAAGTGGTCAATTATGAATTATCCCCGATTCTCATGAAAAGAATACCTCAGACTTGTGCAGCTTGGTTCTTACCAGTTTTGATGTGCATCATAAAAATAATATAAAGCAAAATACAGACATCCTTGTCTGTATAGTTTAGTGTGCTCAGCCACTCATCTTGTCTGACTCTTTGTGACTACATGGGCTGTAGCCCACCAGATTCCTCTGTCCATTGAAATTTCTAAACAAGAATACTGGAGTGGGTTTTCATTTCCTTCTCCAGGGGTCCTTCCTGAGCCAGGGCTTGAACCTGAGTCTCTTGCATCTCCTGCACTAGCAGGTGGATCCCTTACCACTGTGCCACCGAGGAAGCCTTGTCTATATATACATACTGTGTACATAATTTCTAATCCTATGGACAACAGGCTGTAAAGTTCCAGTTAGGGAATGTGTCCATTTCTCAGCTGAAGAAACTAAGGCTCACAGGAATTCTGGGCCTTGTCCAAGTCTTCATGGGCAGTTGAGGGTCAGGGCCAGAATTCCTGATTCAAAATCACCTGCTTCCATCAATGATCTCGTGCTGTGTCTCTGAGATGACTTTATTTACAGCTTTTTTAAGGCAAATGTGGGACATTGTATAAGGAATCTTTTGGGTCCTTGTGACGAAAGGCAATGGCACCCCACTCCAGTACTCTTGCCTGGAAATCCCATGGATGGAGGAACCTGGTAGGCTGCTGTCCGTGGGGTCACTAAGAGTCGGACATGACTGAGTGACTTCACTTTCACTTTTCCTTTCATGCATAGGAGAAGGAAATGGCAACCCACTCCAGTGTTCTTGCCTGGAGAATCCCAGGGACGGGGGAGCCTGGTGGGCTGCTGTCTATGGGGTTGCACAGAGTCAGACACGACTGAAATGACTTAATAGCAGCAGCAGCAGGATGTTAACACTCTGTGAGATTTCTGACATTATTATGAGATTTCCGACACCAGCCAATATCAGAGCTCATGCTAATTGACCAGAGATGACCGTCTTCAAGGTCAGAAACTCGATGTGCTTGGGATGGAATGGGGCTGTTTAGTAAAACCCTGGGCCGGCCATGTGGTGCCTTGAGAGGGCTCCCAGGGGGATGGGGCCAAGGCCCAGGAGAGGCATTGTCTCAAGTGATGGTTGTTTGGAGCCCAGGTGTTGGCCACTGTAGCAAAAAGAACTTTCAAGGCAGGTGATCATTAGAGACAGGCTAAACAGGTTTGGAAGACATGGGATCTGCGTCTCTCAGGCATATTTGTCTTTATCTGTGTGTTATCAGCTCAGCTAATTTCTGAACCTATTGAAAGGCTCTGTTGAGAATGAGGATTCCTGCTCATCCCAGAGTCTCCCTGCCGCCTGTATGTTTTCCTCTGTTGTCTTCAGCTCTGGCCCCACTGGGGCTCAGTCCTTTTGAAGGGAAAGGATAACATATGAATAGATATAAACTCTAAGATTTGGAGTAGTCAAGCTGTTTAACATTTATGTTTCTGTTATTGACACTCAACTGGTGTTTCTCAATTCACGTTTGGGGAAAGGAAACACCTTCCGAAGAACTCACTTTTTTCTTCTAGTTTTATTGAGATGTAGTTGACACAGAGTGCTATACAAGGGTGAGACACAGTAACATGAGTTGACTCACACACATTGGGAGAAGATGACAATAAGTTTAGTGAACACCCATCACCTCGTATAGACACGACATTAAGGAAATAGGAAAAAAGCTTAGGATTTACTTTCATAACAGTTTTCATCTGTAACATTCAGAAATATTATTATATTTATCATGTTGTATTGGCCAAGAGCTTCATTCGGGTTTTTTAAATATCTTACTTACCTGCAAGACTCAGTAAAAACTTTCTCCACAAAAGGGGAGGAGCTGCTTTTGCAAAGCTGTGAGTGAAAAGACGGATTTTACAAAATGACTTGTGTCTCAGACGGAGCTACTTTTTTTTTTTTTTACAAATTGCCACATTTCTCTTCTTTTGCTTGTTGAAAAGTAATTTTTCTTCCTGCAGACATGAATTGTATAACATCAACTCCTTTTACACTGCTTTTTTCAGAAGAAAAGAATTAGCAAGAGCAGGTACCTTGTTAGAAGCAGATTACGCAGAGAAGGAATGTACAGAGCTTGGGGATGAAAGGCTGTGCGTCACTGAGAGGCTTCAAGTTGGGTCTGGGGCAAGTGCCTCTCAGGTTGTTCAAACTGGGGCCCGTTCTTGGGACCCTTGGAGGATTAGGAAACAAAACAACATCCATTGTCCTCGGTCATTGTGGACACACTTGGGCTAACTCGGGTTAATTGACACTTGTGCTCCTGTGCGCCTGCGGACTTTGTGCAGCCGAACTGGAGGATCTTGCTCTAGCTTTCTGACGTGCAGACAAGGACTCAAGCTGCAGGGGCTGAGTGTCCAGAGGGTGAGAGACAGGGAGACAGAGAGAGAGGAAGAGAGAAAGGGAGATAGAGAGGGAGAGACCAGGAGGTGCAGAGAGCTCACCAAGGGCAAGGCGTCGTCAGTGGTCCTGGAGTTCAACAGCTGTAACTGTTGTTACAGATGTTCTGCTGTTCCCACAATGTTAGCGAACAGTCTCCCAGGGAGAGAAAGTCGAGAGATGTGAGCACACGTCCACATGAAGCTCGCCAGAGAGAGCTCACAGCGGCGTCCCTCCCCAGAACCCAGAGTGAGGCAGCGGACGTGGTGTCTGTCAGCTGGGGAAGGGTTAGTGTCAGGCTCCGTCCACACAGGCAGGTGTTTTTTGTCCACAGAAAAGATGATCCTCAAAAATGTTGTGCTCCAGAAAGAGGCCAGCCAGAAAAGATTATCTATTGTATGATAGCATTTGCATAAAACATCTAGAAGGGCAAACATGGAGACAGAAAGTAGGTTGCCCAGGGGTGAGGGATCGGCATGACTGCCACTGGGTAAGAGCTTTCTTTCTGGGGTGCTGAGAATATTCCAAAATGAGCATGTGACAGCAGCTGTATCATTCTGAGAATATACTGAAAGCACGGAACGTGTCAGTTCAGGCCAGCCATTCAGGCGTGTCCGACTCTTTGTGATCCCATGGACTGCAGCATGCCAGGCCTCTCTGTCCATCACCAACTCCCAGAGCTTACTCACACACGTCCATCGTGTCGGTGATGCCATCCAACCATCCCATCCTCTGTCATCCCCTTCTCCTACTGATTTCAACCTTTCCCAGCATCAGGGTCTTTTCCAGTGAGTCAGTTCTTCACATCAGGTGGCCAGACTACTGGAGTTTCAGCTTCAACATCAGTCCTTCCAGTGAATATACAGGACTGATTTCCTTTAGAATAGACTGGTTGGATCTCCTTGCAGTCCAAGGGACTCTCAAGAGTCTTCTCCAACACCACAGTTCAAAAGCATCAATTCTTCAGGTCTCAACTTTCTTTATAGTCCAACTGTCACACCCATACATGACTAGTGGAAAAACCACAGCTTTGACTAGGTGGACCTTTGTCGGCAAAGTAATGTCTCTGCTTTTAAACATGTGTCTATGTTAGTCATATGTCTTTTAATTTCATGGCTGCAGTCACCATCTGCAGTGATTTTAGAGCCCCCCAAAATAAAGTCTGCCACTGTTTCCCCATTTATTTGTCATGAAGTGATGGGACTGGATGCCATGATTTTAGTTTTCTGAATGTTGAGCTTTAAGCCAACTTTTCACTCTCCTCTTTCATTTTCATCAAGAGGCTCTTTAGTTCTTCACTTTCTGCCATAAGGGTGGTGTCAGCTGCATATCTGAGGAACATGTACATGAAGCTAAGCTTTATGGGATGTGCTGTCACTCCTGGTGTCTGTGGGGCATCGATTCCAGGATCGCCTCAGGCAGCTGAATCTGAGGATGCTCAAGTCACACACACACACGCTTATGTATACATTAGCTCATTTCTAGGTTACTTACAAGGGCTTCCCCTGTGGCTCAGCGGTAAAGACTCTGAAATGCAGGAGATGCAGGTTCAACATCTTCGTCAGGAAGATCTCCTGGAGGAGCAAATGGTAACCCACTCCAGTATTCTTGCCTGGAGAATTCCATGGATGGAGGAGCCTGGTAGTCCATGAGGTTGCAAAGAGTTGGATATGACTGAGGTGGCTGAACACTCACGGGTTACTCACAACACCTAACACGATGTGGATGCTGTGTAAATAATTGCTGCCACATGGTAAATTCCAGTTTAGTTTCTGGAACTTTCTGGAATCCTTTTTCTGAATAGCTTCCATCCACAGTTGGTTGAACCCGTTGATACAGAGGGCCCACTGTAAACTGTATCGTTATAAACTTGCTATAAGTAAGTTATAAATTTGTTAAAAACAAGAAAAGAAATCAAATCAAGAAAAGCTTTCTTTGAGTAAAAAATTCTCTGCTTCCTTCATGTTCTTTTCAGGCAATAAACACACTGCTAAGGTGGGTTTCCTGAAAGTGAGGCTCTGGGTAGGACCTGGCAGCAGGGGTGCTGCAGGAGAGTCCCTGAAGGGGGCAGGACCCTCAGATGGGCTTTGCGAGGTCACAGCAAGCCCTGGGCAGCTGGATACCCATCAAAGCAGGTCTGAGAGGCGCCATCCCTTAATTAGCAACATGCAGCTCTAGACCCATAACTCTGATGCTTGGGCCAGAGAATCTGAACTGTTTTTTGGGGGAGTGAGTTACAGTGAATTTGGCTGAGGTTACAGGAGCATGTGGACCGGGGGTAGGGGCAAGGGGGTACCAGCCACAAAGTTGGGGAGAAATCCTTGGTGTCAGATAGTACAGCTGAGGCCCTGGGTCCCTTTCCTTTTGGGAGCACCCTGGGTTTACAAATGCTCAATCTTGAGATGGTTTTGCAGGATGACACGTATGCAGACCTCAGTGACTCGGTCTTGGTGCTCAGAGAACCCCCCAGAATAACTCCACAACATCGTTGCCAACACCGCATGCCAGCTGGAGTTAGCTAATCGCTGAGTGGCTAGTTTCCTATGAGCCAAAGGGTCCCCAGGTCTGTGGGTGCAAAGCAACCTGACCAGTCATGTGGTCTGCACAAGCATGACAGAGACTGCTGGGGCCCCAGGGGATTCTCTGCATGCCGGGCCTGGGGCTGCTTCGGGGTGGGGCGCAGGTGGGGGGCTCTGTGACGCAGACGCTTCTCGGAGCCGCGACTGGGTCGGAGGCTGTGCTCCATGCCGCATGGCCGAGGTGCTGCCCTGGATGGCTCAGGGCCTAGGACATGGCCGCAGACCACAGGGGCCCCTCCTGCGACTTCGGTCTCCGCAGGTGAGGCTCAGGCACTGGTGCCAGGCCCGCCCCACCTGGTCTGCGCAAGAAGACTGGACTCTTCCAGCGTTTTCACCTCAGGATGCTGTTACACCTCAAATTGCAGACCAGGCTGTGGTGGTTGAAAAGTAATTAAAAAAAAAAAAAGAAAATCCACCACTGCAAGAATGATGAGAAAAAAAAAAAAGGCACATAAGCCAAAGGGAAGTTGTATGCACAGGACAATCTGTAGGAAGTCACGGTGGATTCGTCTTGGTTTCACAGTCCGCCGAAGCTGCCCCGGGATCTGGTGAGTGGAGCTCAGGGTCCTCGGCCCCCACAGCCCGGCCTGTGCTGAGCCCTCCTCGGGACAAACAGTCCAGCTGACCTGGGTTTCTCTTGCAGAGAGGGAGGCGCTCAGTGATCAAGGCTTCGCCGTGTAACAAAACATCTAGACAGCAATTAGTGCCCATTCCCCCAAGACTGCGATAGTCACAGGCACGGCCACTTTCCAGGGAACCGCTCGAGGTCTGTTTCGTCCTGAATCGGTTTCTCAAGGATGAGCCCAAACCTTGGTCACTGGACAAGAGCCCCCCCATGCCCAGGGCCGTCCGTCCACTTGCCCAACTTCCTCTCCATCTGGCGCACAGGGAGGGCCGTCAGGGATACCAGCTGGACGGGTGCTGAGCTGGCCATGTGGGGCCCCTTCGTGCTGGAGCTGCAACCAAGGCTGAGAAGACCCGGCAGCTTGCCTGGTGATCCCCGGCGCTGGTTCCTCTTACGCCTGCGCCTGGCTTTGACAGTGACAGCGATGATCGGGTGTGGCAGGGGCTGCAGGCCAGGCCCCGGGAGGCGTGGGAATGTTCCGTCCTGACATTCTCCGCTGGTCTCACCTCAAACCGCCTCCCTGGCCTGTTTCTCCACCTCTGACCCCTCCTCCCTGTGGACTGGCGCCCACCACCTTCGGACAAAGTGCCCGGACCTCTGGCTCTGCTAGGAGTGGACTCTGCTGTCTCTGACAGTAGAGAGAAGAATCATATTTAGTCCTAATAAGAGTTTTTCTGAGTGAGCCGAAATCCGTAGGCGTTTACTTAAGCCAGAGGACAAGCCGAAGAGAAGGCCCGATCTTTGAAGGGAGACGCGCCCTTAGAGGAACAAGCCCAGCAGTCACTGTTTCTCTCCGGGTGAATGTGCAGCGCATGGCTGGAGGACCACAGCTGCAGGAGAGAGCCATTGGGCGGACTGGGCAGAGGTGCCCACTGAGGACACTCCTGGTCCCCATCCAGCTTCTCACGTGCCTGCGTCTGCACCTTCCAAGCCTGGGTAACAGCGGGATCGTGGCTCCGCTCCAGCCTCCCCTGTCACGTGCCCTCCTGCAGCCTGGCTTGTGCAGGAACTCGGTGCCCAGAGAAGGGGCTGAGTGACTGCCCCTCAGAGCCAAGACTGTGAGCAAGTAAGCACCATCACGCGGGGGCTCAGAAAGGACGGACGGCCCTTCTCAGAGCAGCGGGCCTTGACCTGTGCTGCCAGGACTGGAGCCTGAACCCATTTCTCAGACGAGCACACTGACCCGCAGATTGGCAGGACACAGACCATTTTCCCCGAAGGCCTCCCTCTTGCGCCCTCCAGATATGTATGTATATGGCAGCCCACTCCAGCGTTCCTGCCTGGAGAATCCCAGGGACAGAGGAGCCTGGTGGTCTGCCATCTGTGGGGTCGCACAGAGTTGGACACGACTGAGCGACTTCACTTTCACTTTTCACTTTCATGCATTGGAGAAGGAAATGGCACCCCACTCCAGTGTTCTCGCCTGGAGAATCCCAGGGACAGAGGAGCCTGGTGGGCTGCTGTCTGTAGGGTTGCACCGAGTCAAACACAACTGAAGCGACTTAGCAGCAGCAGCAGCAACACAGTGAGCACAGTAGCAATTTATGCATTAAATTTTATGATACTGTGTCATTTGCAAAGCTTAGATAATGTATTATTGAAAATGGGGTATTTCAAAATACGTAAAATTTTCCTGTAATCTGACATCTTTCAGATATCTTGCATCCAGCCTCATTCCTGCCTCATACATTTTTCAGGAGCATCACATGGCTCAGGGTTTATTTAAGGAGAACGGGACCAGACACAGTCTCTGTGTCCATCTGCACGGTGGATGTGGCAGGAATCACCTACTTTGATGCTCATGGCTGGGGGCTGAGTTCCACCACACGCCAGGCTCTTTTCTGCATGAGGCTGTGGTGTCTTTCAGCATGTTTGCACGTGGCTGGTCTGTGGTGCCTCACCTTGGCGGGTGGAGGGGATATGAAACATCACAGGTTGGTCCTGCAGATCATGAGCAGAGGAGCCCAGAGGAAAAGGACAGAGCTGTGAGGAAGAGCCGATGATGCAGAGCCGGGCAGCGCGTCCTCGCTGGGTGTCTGCTCCACGCTTCCAGGCCGCAGGCGGATGGTCCCGAGACACGTGGATGTGGGACGAGCACTCATCGAGGTGGCTCTGGCCACAGAAGCCGCCTCTGAAGTCTCTGAGAGATGTACACGACTGACCGCAGGTCCGCTGTTTGTGGGTCACTTCCCACAGCCTATCCATCACCGACCCTGGCGTCCGTGTGAGCTGCTGGGTTTGAGATGCTCTTGAGGTTGTAAATAAATGCCACAGCGCCAAGGGGCAGACGAGACGGAGCCTGTCAGAGCTGGACGTCGGCAGCAAGTTATAATTACCGCGGAGTGGAGCGAGGTGAGTTCCCTCCTCCTGTAGATTTAATTGTCCGCAGCTGCAGGAGTGGGCACAGAGGCTGGGTGGGGTGGGGCAGGGGCTCCAAGTGCCCCCCGATGACCTCCCCACGGCCCCTGGAGCAGGGCAGAGGGGCCCTGATGCCTGGGGGTGCTCCTGCAGGCAGGAGGCTGCCAGGCCACAGACCCTTGTCCACCCAACATTTGGCACGACGTGGGAACTACGTTTAGTCTTTAGAGGAAGTGGGCGACAGTGGAGTCGGAAAGAGACTGACCTTCCCCACAGGTGCAGTGTCTGAATGCCCTGCCTCCATGCTCATGCCCAGGTGCTCTGCCTTCCAGGTGAGTGGGGACAGGCTGCGACCCTCCCCCATCCAGCCCCTTTTTTGGTGACTGGAATTCAGCAGAGCAGGGGTCACTCCAGGGCTCACTTGTGGTTGAGTGGACGCAGCTCAGCTAATCGCTCTTTCACTTGCGGGAAATTCGTTGTTCCTTAATATCAGACTCTGGTGATGATGGAAATAGGCTGCACTAATGACAAGGCAGCGAGGATTATAGGTAAGAAACAGTTATAATCAGAAAGCTAATAATTATCTTGCAGCCACAATTGGACTTTTGAATTTTACATTTCTTGCATTTTTTTATTCTTAATTACAACGGTTTCATTAATGAGAAACAGGCTTCGGGAAATAGAGTGGACCCATTTTGACTCAAGGAGACCTGTGTTCTCTGCACTGTGGGATCAGCCAGCTCCTCGCTGACTTTCCCCGAGTGACTGGTTGGAAGGGCTGTTTCCTGTGCAAGGACGGTAGTCCCTCTGTGGATGAAGCGGCAACAGCGCCCAGCACACGGCTCAGACACAGGGACACTGGTCACCAGGGCTGTGGGTTCAGACTGGCACTCAGAGCTCTGCTGTTCGTGCCACTGGCTTCTCTGTGTGTCCCGAACTTACGATGGGTTTGTTGTCAGCCTTGTGGGCAGCCAGGAGGTCCCTGCTGGGAGAGGCTCCTGACCGAACAGGTGGTTCAGACCGGAGCTGTCTCTGTGAGGCTGCCTACCCTGAGGACGAGGAGGACCCGTCAGCCCAAACACGTGGAAACCGTGGGCCCTGGCTGCTGACAAACACAGGAGCCCCAGATGCCACAGACCGACCAGCCCTGCACCCCGAGACCCTGACAGCAAGCCCTCACCCCGAGACCCTGACAGCAAGCCCTTACCCCGAGACCCTGACAGCAAGCCCTCACCCCGAGACCCTGACAGCAAGCCCTCACCCTGAGATCCTGAGAGCACAGCCCTCACCCTGAGATCCTGAGGGCACAGCCGTCACCCTGAGATCGTGAGAGCACAGCCCTCATCCTGAGATCCTGAGGGCACAGCCCTCACCCCATGATCCTGAGAGCACAGCCTCACCCCGAGATCCTGACAGCAAGCCATGCACCCCAAGATCCTGAGGGCACAGCCCTCACCCCGAGATCCTGAGAGCACAGCCCTCACCCCGAGATCCTGACAGCAAGCCCTCACCCCGAGATCCTGAGAGCACAGCCCTCACCCCAAGATCCTGACAGCAGCCCTCACCCTGGGATCCTGAGGGCACAGCCCTGCACCCTGAGATCCTGAGGGCAGAGCCCTCACCCTGAGATCCTGAGGGCACAGCCCTGCACCCCACGATCCTGACAGCAAGCCTTCACCCCGAGATCCTGACAGCAAGCCCTCACCCTGAGACCCTGACAGCAAGCCCTCACCCTGAGACCCTGAGAGCACAGCCCTCACCCCGAGACCCTGAGAGCACAGCCCTCACCCCGAGATCCTGACAGCAAGCCCTCACCCTGAGATCCTGAGAGCAAAGCCCTCACCCCGAGATCCTGAGAAAACAGCCCTCACCCCGAGATCCTGACAGCAAGCCCTCACCCCGAGATCCTGAGGGCACAGCCCTGCACCCTGAGATCCTGAGAGCAAGCCCTCACCCTGAGATCCTGAGGGCACAGCCCTCCACCCCACGATCCTGACAGCAAGCCTTCACCCCGAGATCCTGACAGCAAGCCCTCACCCTGAGATCCTGAGGGCACAGCCCTCACCCCGAGATCCTGACAGCACAGCCCTCACCCCCAGATCCTGACAGCAGGCCCTCACCCCACACTCCTGACATCAAAACCCT